>FIZU01028506.1:0-41531 GCA_900064475.1 Pseudococcus longispinus
TTGAGCGCCCCTAACATCGAACCTAAATTGTACAGCGATAAAAAAGTATTGACCTTGAATGGCACACTGGGGTGAATTTGACCCCAGTGTGCCATGTAAGGGTTAATTTAATTTTTCGATCAACTGAAATGCCAACTAGGTAGATAAGGTACACAGCCAGTGAACATTTCTAACTCTACTTTGAACATTTCAAGCTAAATTCACCAAAAAAATCATTTAGACAATTGAGTAGCCAGACAAACATTCATGGGAAGGGAATGAGTAAAAAAAGAATTCAAAATGTGAAAATTCGTCATTTTTTTTCAAATTTGAGACGTCGAGGGGTCTCCAGACCACTTGAAAGCTACCTAATACGCCATTAATTCAAATGATTCAACCTTGGCCAGAAAAAAGATGCAATTTTTTGTGAAATTTATGAAAAATAACCATTATTTTGGTAAAAGAAGGTTTATCGAATTCGAGGGGAGCAAGGACGAAAAGTTTTACAGAAAAAACATTTCAAGTTGAAATTTTAATTTTTAAGTTATTCTTAGGCAGTTAAAAAGTAACCACTCTGATACCAGCAAATTAATCGATCAATCGTTTATTTCATAAAAATTACATTTCAACTGAGAAAATATTGGAGGTTTTCAATTGGAAGTTTCATTTTTTATGCTGTTTTATTTCAATCGAATGAACATTTTGAAGAAAATAGACTGATTAATTCTTTAAAAACTAAAATAATGGAGGCAAAAACAAAGTCTCATGTTATATCCAAATGTTTTCAAATGGAAAAATGCAAACGAAATACTTCAATTATTCTATTTTTTATTAAAAAAGTGTATGAAGCACTTAGGGACGGTTTTATGGGAATAGATGAGGGGAGGGGATGAAGGGGTCAAGCAAACACCTCAATATTAAAAAAACAAAAATTTATTAGACATAATTAGGTAAATCGATGATTAATCGATTGTTTGGGGAGAAAATAATCGAATAATCGATTATTCCCATCACAATCAAATGGTGTATTTACTCAAGAATTTTAATTTAATGGGCGCTCATAAAGAGGCAGATTGTGTAAAAAAGTTTCAAATGCATTCACATTATCGAAAAATACACATGGTTGTAAAAAGTGTCAAAAATGCAACATTTTGTTCGCTGAATTTTCCTAATTTTGAGATTATACAGGAGGGGAGAGGGGCATACATCAGTTTCCCCTGTCTGAATTCCATTTCGAATGGATTTTCTGGCTGAACTAAGGGTCATACGAAAAAAATTCTAAGAACCAAAGTTGCAGAGAAAATATCGAAAACTCTAGTCTCCTAAAAAAAAACTAATAGCTCATAAGAGAAGGAGAATTTCAAGCTCCACAATTTTCATCCCTTGCATTTTTTTCCTAGCCCCCTTAGTTTGGCCAGAAAATCCATGTTAATGGGACTATAAAGTCGATGGTTTTCAAAATGAAGAAAAAAACAAAAAAAATAGCATTGATTTTGTAAATTTCCCATAAACATGAATTTTATGGCCAAACTGAGGGTGCTACGAAAAAATACAAGGGATGAAAATTGTAGAGCTTGAAATTATCTTTCTCTTATGAGCTATTAGGTTTTTCTAGGGGGTTCAATTTTCGAGATTTTTGCAGTCAACGTTATTCTATTTTTGAAATCATCCACTTCCCCAATTTTCCCAAATATAAAAATGGATTTTCTGGCCAAACTATGGGTCCTACGAAGAAAAATATTAAAAAGGAAAATTGTAGAGCTTGAAATTCTCTTTCTGCTGTGAGCTATTAGTTTTTTTCTTGGGGGCTTAGTTTTCGAGATTTTTGCAGTCAAAGTTCGCAATGTAAAAAAATTACATCATATAGTTTTCTACAATTCAAAATGGTAGTATTGCGACAATTTTTCAAAAATGTGAAAAAATCAGAATTTTTTACACAATTTGCCTCACTACGAACGCACAATTTCTTTGAGTGGGTTGTTCATCACCAACCGAAAAATTTGATAATAATCGGCCATCTTGGTTGAAAACCCTATTCGCTATCGACTAATCGAGCCCTGCTGGTGCGACATTCGCGTACATATGTACATCGTTGTATACTAAGTAATCAATTATAATGTCAATACGTCTTCGAATATCGTTAGCCGTTAATAATTCCTAACTAATTGCATCGATTCAATTAATTAACGCGATTACCAATTCTTTAATGAGCCTAATTTGCATCGTACGCGTTCTTCAATTATATCGAACGTGTTAATTTATGCCATTTCAAGTTCAAATAATACCAGACGTATAACTACGATCATCGTGTTCTTTTTCATCGCGAGCCGAACATAAAACACATGTATTTTCGGGCGAGAAAACCTCTTGGAACAAAAAAAATTGCCTAAAAAATTTTGAAAATTGGACGTCGACTCGATCGAATATTCGTTCAGATATTACATCATCGTTTTCCACGCTCTTCAGCCATCATCGGCATGGCATCCCATCCACAGGCACATGCAGACATCACATTATGGTAGATTTCATTAAATTATAAAATCGCTCTCCTCCTCCTCCTGCTACATCTCCAACAACAACAAAACGCTCCACACAGCCGGCGACATACCGGCAAAACACCGCCACCATGCCCCATCAGCGCCATCGAACAGATATAAAATATAGCTTGGTACGACGAACGAACCGACTCCGAATACAACGAGGCGATAGCGCACCCGCACCCGCAATATACGCACCGTTCACACTGTGCGAGCACCACCTCTCTACCACATGCACACCATCGCCTCTCGTATACATATTCAACACATACAAAACACACACACATCCAACATACTTTCTCTTTTCGCCCTCTCGTCGTCTCGGCCTTCGTTCGGGTCCAACACTCTTCAAAAATAAAAGGGGGATTCGCGTAGTTTATAATATTTCAGCATCCCGTGTTAAATTCGCCATTTGCATTTTACCGTTTTTCAAAGGCCTGCCTATTCCAATAATTGCCTTTTCTCTACTTTTAACAAAAACCGTCTCTCTATCTTGCTTTTCCATTCTCCGACATAACTGGCGCGCGAATTCGCTGTTTTTTTTCAACTCTCTTCTTTCTCTTGTTTTTTTTTGCCTCTTTCGCCGGTATAATCTATTTCTCGCACAAACGCTTCTTTTTCCCTATGTGTACATTACATTAAGAGGAGGGAAAAATGCGAGAAAATGAAGAAATTATAACGTTTTTCAACTTTTTTCGTTTCCATTTCTCTATCTTTTCACTTACGTACACCTAGTTGATGTAGGTACACATGTCGAATATAATTACGTAATCGTAGTTTTAATAAAATTGCGAAAATCCGTTTACCGAGAGGCACGATGAGAACCACCGTCGTATAATTAAAATCTACCACGACGCA
Source organism: Pseudococcus longispinus (assembly GCA_900064475.1). Classification (NCBI taxonomy): domain Eukaryota; kingdom Metazoa; phylum Arthropoda; class Insecta; order Hemiptera; family Pseudococcidae; genus Pseudococcus; species Pseudococcus longispinus. Next base: position 3,375 of record FIZU01028506.1, read on the forward strand.
GTACGCCGACCGAGTCTCCCCCATTACAAGCTACTCCTCATTATACGTCGACTTTCTTGGTAAATTATTCTACCCTTTCTTCAAACACTTACTACATTCCCTTCTTCTATCTCGCTCTTGTTTCGGATACATGTACAAGTGAATTTTGGAACGTTTCCAAACGGATCAACTCGAGCTGTGATTTTTATTACAATGTTCGATACGTATAGATACAAATGGTGAAATTTCCAAAAAAATCACATTCGAGAATCACCTGGATAAATTTTGGTAATTCTCCTCGAATATTTCTTATTTCTTCAACAAAAGGTTGGATTTTTTTCCCTTTCCCTCGTCACTGGAATTTATGTGCCAAGTATTCGTGCTTTTACATAATACGTACAATTTACGTATATACGTACGCACCTGAGAATATTTCTACTTTAATGTGAACTTTTTCCAAGACGAAGGAAACCGTAAGATGGTAAATTATTTTAATAAATGTACCTACAACTATATTACGCCGAGGTAGGTACGTGAAACTGAAGGTTCTTTAGGGCGTGTTTCCATCGATTGCGAAAAAGATGACGGATGAGAGTGGGATCAATACAAAGGTTGCGGAAAAGTTATGTACGATTTTCGTACCAATATTCTCGAATATACGAGTAAATTCGAAATGGTTAAAAAACCAGGATGAGAATTAATATGATTTTGGTTGGAATCTGGGATGAAAATGAATGAGAAACTTGGAATATTTAGGATTTTTCTGCCAGCATCTTAGTACCAGTTCTATCAATTGGTCGTAGGAATTGAATGGACAATCTGAAATATTCTAATGTGGAATAATTCAATGATAGGAATTCTTTTTACGTAGAAGGTTTTGAACATTTCTGGTAACGATATAATTACCTAAGGCAGACACGATAATGCAGTTTTCAATTTTTTTTAGTGATTTTAGTGATCTTTTTCAGAGAGAATACGGACGAAAATTGTCAAGAAAATGAAACTTATTGATCAAAACTGAGTTTTGAATAGAATATCGACAAATTTCAGGCAATTTTTGGTAAACGTTTCATTCATTTCTTGCGATGAAAAGTACGATTATTCAAGTATTGAGTAAATTTGATTTTGAACACCTTTAGCTACTGCTAAACGTATTGGATTGCCTTGAAAAATAATTTTTTACACAATTCGTTGAAAAATGCATATAATTTTCTATTTTAGAATGGAAAATTCCTGCTGAAATACAGAAAAATAGCTACTTTGAGAATATTTTTTCTGCAAAATCCCAGGAGAGCACACTCGATTTGAATAAAAAAGAAAAAAAATTTCAATTCCCTGAGAAAAAATCTCATCTTGCTAGTGAACATAATCAGATAGCTGATTGGAGGCTACTTTTCCAGCATTTTGATATTTTTCTTACATAACTCGTTGAGGACTCAATTTTCAAATGTTTTCATAATAACTCAATTGAAAGAGAATTAAATTAGCTTTCCAAACATATCATTACTTTTTGATTTCCAATAATTTTTTCATTTGTGACGTCACTCGTAAAAAACCAATAGGACACAAAATTGCACGAAATTAAAAAGTAAGGATATGTTTGGAAAGCTAATTCAATCCTCTTTCAAAAAAGTTATCACGAAAAACTTGCAAAATTGCACCCTTCTCGAGTTATGCAGGAAAATTAAGAACATGATGAGAAAACACCGCAACGTTAGGTATACGACGCGACGTTGCCAATATTTTCAAACCTATAGAGTTTTTGTCGAAATGACGCCACAAATGAGAAAACTGCACGAAATGAAAGAGTAAGGATACCATTCGAAAGCTTATTCTATCCTCTTTTAAATAAGTTCTTACGAAAATTTACCAAAATTGCTTCATTTCCAAGTTATGTAGAAGTGTTGATGGGGAAAACACGAAATCGTTAGATACTCGCTACGATAAAAGCCTTATAATTTGTTGCTTGGTTTTAAAACAATTGATTTTATGGTTAAACTAGATGTTACAGGAAAAAATTGCATGAAACCAGAAACTCATCTCCCAAAAGTGGACTGTTTTCCTTTAAGATGATACACAATTTTTTGAAACATTTCCAAAGTTTAGAGATGAAATTCAAAAATGAAAATGAAACTCAATTTTTTCCCCTCCAGGATAATGTTTGTCACTGTTAGGCTCAAAATAGCATAACATGATAAAACTTGAAAATTCATTTGATTTTTTGCTTCAAATTGGAATCGAATCCATCGATAAAATCATCTAACGGTATCATTCGAACATTTACCAGCCTTTTTCCACCCAACATATCATTTCTCTACACTTTTGTCACAACTTGAAAAAAAACCCCAACCTCGACAATTGAAACCTCAAACTGTACATTCGCGATCGTTATTCTTCGCCATTTCAATAGACCTAATGATGTGTAAGATAACGAACAGTTGTACTAGATGGCTGTCTCGACCAAGGGCACAATAAATGAGAAACACACTGCAGGGACAAGGTCTACGGAGAAATATTTTGAAAAATTAAACGTTCCAGCGTCTCGTCTACCGATATCAATACAGACGTCGAGTCAAACCGCAACACTTGAACGTCTTCAACAAAGGAACAACAACGCAAGGCGAGTTGCTGCAGGAAATACAATACGTAAAAATAATATTCATTTATACCACATTCGTCGAGTGGTTATCTCGATGAATTTAAAACTTCTCAGATCATCGAACTAGTTACACTTTGCACGTTTCCATTGGTATTTGCCAACCAACCACTATTCGTTATTCAATATGCCATCTTTTATCGGTTACCATTCATTTTCCAAACATCATCCTTCCCTCAAAAAGAATCGTTAATTACAGCCATGCAAAGTGTAACAAAACCCCAAAAAAAGGACAAAAACGGTCAAAAATTTGACGCAGCATCGCATCACGTACATACGGACGCATACAGCATAGCACCTATAAGAGCTAACTAAAGGCAAAGGCAACAGCCAACAACACCGCCACCATCGTCATCCTCATCAATAAGACCAAAACGAGAGAAGCATTCGGTTTGAGATAGAGATAGGGAGAGAGACCAAGACCATACACGATCGAGCCAAACCGAACCTAAAGGGAGAAAAAAGAAAATGAAAAAGATACAACATACAACAGCGAACAGGAAATAAGCATATACGAGACCGGTATTAGATTCTCTCGAGTCTTGATATATAAGTTCTGTATTCTGTAAACGGGAAAGGAAGGTTGTATAGCGTGTACCGAAGGTCTAGGCGGAACGCCAACGAGCTAAATAAAGTTAAATACCATCGGCTGGAAAACCAGTTTATCTGGTCTGGTTGGGCTACGCTCTTTTACGAATATATATCCAGTTAATTTTGGTCACTGTAGGAAAAACCGCGTCCGCGTCGCATACATTACAATTTATACACGTTTTCTTAGCTAATAATACACATTCTCCCCGTCTCCTTTCGTTCTCGTGTCGTAATTATGAAATAATTTTATCGTTTAATAAAACAACCTTAACTTAAGTACGACTTAATCTTTAATTATACAACGCTGAAGCCTTCTTACGTGCTGCTCAACTACATGTGTACCATCGCGTACAGCTACATACGTCCTAATTAGACCAATATCTCTCTCAAGACTCAACTCAAGCCACAAGGGTACGTTTTCGATTCGATCTATAGGTTTTCCAAGTCTTGGAAACCGACGTACATACCTATCTCATCGTCCTAATCTATCACACGGATCAATCCGATCTTTCGATACACTTTTCAAAAAAAAAAATCATTACCGTATCGGCTCCGCCTCAAGGCTTATAAACCGTGGATAAATCACGCAATACGAGAGTATACTGTGGAATATACAACTGCGTAGCGTTGACCAACTATAACAGTGAATTTTTTCACTTGTAATTACTCGGCAGCGAGTGTACTAGATACAGCATGTATCTAGCTAAGTACATGCACATGCGGCTCCTACCAGTACGAGGTATACTCTTGCAAAACATTCGTTTCTCACATAGGTACACCATCAATTCCTACCACGTATTCGACCGAATAAAAAACCATTATACTCGAAGCGGAATACAGCTTGGCTGTGTTGCCAAAAGAGTAAAAAACTTTTTTTTTCCTCTACACCGAACCAATTTACAACGTTCTTCTCGTTATTTTAATTGGTAAAAGCAAGCAACAACACGAATCTAATAACGAACAAGACAACGCAACGGCGTGAGATGAAAAAGCTCGCAAATCGAATTACAAGTTTGGAAAATTAACTATTTTTTATTATTCGCTCAGGATTGCCTGGCTGGTAATAAAACGTATTACGATCATATTCGCTATCGAAAACCTAAATAAATAAAACCATTCGATATTCCATTTTCATCGTATTTTAGATTTCGACGAGTAAACAAATGAGTCGAAAAGAACGTTTCGACACATTTCGAAATTTTCTCGCGTACGATGCAACTACACTGGACAACAGCGTGTCCTTGGGTGACCACTGTGCTCAACTTGTACGTTCAAAAATATCGTGAGAGCTGGTTTGAATTATCTCCGTGGCTGCAGGAATTGATTCCAGAGCAGATGGCTGAGGTTAGGAAGGCCTCATTCAAGGGGGCAATTGGTACTTTTGTACTGGTTGGAGGGAAAGGGGGTTGAGGCCTGATTTTAGGCATTTTTGACTACTTAAGCAGACGTCTCGAATTGATGGATGAAACTAATGACAAAATCGGAATCTGTGGTACCTCTAAATTAGCTCGTTGGAAGTCAAATTTTTCAATTTGTTGAGAATATTCTTCGTAATGGGGCTAATACCAAGAGTAAGTGACATAGTACTGAAAAAAACAACAATTTTTGCAGATTCATCCATTCTGCTGACAAAAAAACCTATTCGAAATTTATAACGATTGAATTTCCCAATAAAACAATTATCCTGAAAGGTAGGACTAAACGGGTTTAAAAATATGAATAATTGTTCAAAAGACCATTACATAACCGTATTTGGTCCCAGGGCAACACGGATGGCGCCCTGGTAATACAGGGTAGCTCAATTAGAAGGTCGATGGGTTCGAAAATGAAAGAAAAAAAAACACTGACTGAAAAAATCTGGAAAATTAAGCTCGCTAGAAAAAACTGTTAGCTCATAAGAGAAAGAGATTTTTAATCTCTACAATGCTCATCTCTTGCCTTTTTTTTTTAGCACCCTTGGTTTGGCCAGAAAATCCATGTTTATGGGTCGTATAAAATCGATGGTTTGGGAAACGAAGAAAAAACAAAAAAATAGCATAAGTAAGGGTGCTACGAAAAAAATTCTAGGGATGAAAATTGTACAGCTTGAAATTATCTTTCTCCTGTGAGCTAATGGTTTTTTTCTAGGGGGCTTGGTTTTCGAGATTTTTGCAGTCAAAGTTATTTCATTTTTGAAATCATCGACTTTGTAGTTTGTAAACCCATAAATATGGATTTTCTGGCCAAACTAAGGGTGCAACGAAAAAAAATATTAAAAAGGAAAATTGTAGAGCTTGAAATTCTCTTTCTCCTGAGAGCTAGTAGTTTTTTTCTAGGGAGCTTAGTTTTCGAGATTTTTGCAGTCAAAGTTATTTTATTTTTTAAATCGACTTGCTAATAATTTTTCCATAAATTTGGATTTTTTGGCCAAACTAAGGGTGCTACCAAAAAAAAGCAAGGGATGAAAATTGTAGAGCTTGAAATTCTCTTTCTCCTAAGAGCTAATAGTTTTTTTTTCAGGGTGCTTAGTTATCATGATTTTTGCACTGTAAGTTGGCCTAGTTTTCGAAATATTTGCAATCAAAGTTTTCATTTTCCAAATTATCGAATTCGTAATTTCCGCATAAATGTTCAAAAACTTCATGTTGAAAAAAATTATCAGATCAAAACTGTTGGAAATTCAGACCACTTAATATAAAGCATCTTCAGTTTAATTCCATTATAAAATCAACCCTCTCGTAAAACCTCGTCCCTGGTGTAAGATGACCAAAAATTACACAATTTCTTCCATCTCCTCGCAAAAACTCCTAAATTCCACCAATTCTACTCCAATTAGCCGCCTTAAAAACGTACAAAAAAACACCCACCCCTATAAAAAAAATCTCACTAAACCTAATTCTCGCATATGCGACCCAAAGACTCTTATTCACCCTAACACCAAGACTTAGATGAAAAATTAATTACAAACTCGGTAGCTAGGTACATTCGAACGCGAATTCGCTCGTATGCGCGAAACGAGAGAAAAAATTTACACCTTTGAGCGGTAGGATTGACTCGGTATTATCGATTCTCGACAGACCCTTTTCAACATGCAATACACGTTCTCCTTTTTCAGGCTCTTCCGTACGTCAAAACGCCCAGAAAATATTCCCAACTATAGACAGGCTCCGCGCTAAGCTCTTTTTCCTACGCGCCGAATTGCGCCATCACCTGGTATAACTCTGCTGCATCGTATTCGTACCTTAGCTACGAGTACGTCTGCCGTTCAAATTCAATCGCATATATCGTGCATCGTACGATAAAAAATTCGCTGACCAGCGGCATCGGCATCGACATAAAAAAAATACACGTTATGGCGAAAATAAACGTATTCGTAAGCCGACAAAACGGAAACACCAAGTAACGAAACACCTTCATCCGCAGATTTACTAATTTTCGTGTCGAATAGACGCACACGCGCGTCGTAATTTATTCTCATACACGCAATTGTACCTGTACGCTTTACTATATCGTACACACACAGAAATACCGCACTATCTATTTGTTTACTATATCAGTATATGGTATATAGCTTCTAGTTGCTTTGAAAATACACCAGAGAATTCTAACCTAATAAATTTTTTTTCTTTATGCAAATCTTTAACCGGCTTACTCATCGTCGAGTTTTTTCACCGCCACCGCGCACCCAGGTGGCAACCATTTCGACGAGTTTACTACCAACTCTTTTTATTTCTATATGTAACGTCGTATACCCATTACCAGTTGAATCTCTCGTGAGAAATTCGATTACACATCGTCTCATTTCTCAGTCAACAACGACAACGACGACGACAAAAAACCAAACAACATACCGGATGCTGCAAATGTGTAAAGAACTCGAAGCAAGACACTGTAATATTCGATGACATACGCACAAAGCGTCGATCCGTTTAAGCGCCAATTAAATAATTAATAATTTCACCTCGAACAATCCAAAGATGAAATTTTTATCGCGAATCGTTTTTCGTAAACGAGATAAAAAAAACGAGGAAAAACAATGGGTACCCTTCTACCTTAATCTTTCCACCCTCGTTTACCACCGGTAATAAAGTGATTCACTCGTCGCATCTAAATTTTTAATTTTTTCCTCCTTTCGTTTTGCACACTCGAACGTTATGGAAAAATCCAACGACTTCTTTATGGCTCGTAATATTCCGTGACTGAGTGAATAACGAACCAACGTGCACACCTTCGTTCTATACCTGTTTTCTAATTGCATCCACTGCCGGAGTCGACGTTATAGGGTAATTTCGCCAGTATTTTACACGCCAATCTTATCGCGCCTTAATTGTAAAATACTCGAACGATAAAAAAGCAACGTGTTTGGTTTTTGGTCATCGATATGGCTCTTGGTAACGAAAAACTTTCAATTTTGCAAACAAATCGAGAAACAGACAATTTTGATTTCATCACGCATTCGGATCCTCGCCAAAATTTAGATTACTCGAGGAAAAAAACCAATCGCGATAAATAAACCGAGAGTTGGATAAAATCGAGCTAAACTTTTTTCCAATTTGTAACTTTTATCGAAAAAAATGAAACGTTTATTTTCAAAATAAGCATCTTTAGTTTCGTATTTAAAGAATTGACCTACATATCGTGACAAATTTTTCATTTTTTTTTCGCCATTCGAGGCAAAACTAAAAGTTTACACGAAGAGTAATATTTTTTCAGCGTGGTTTGCGTTTCGAGCCTTTAAGCTCCGGTTCGGTTGTTTCATTCACATAAATAAGTGTCGGGATTTCATTGGATAATTTTTCAACCATATCTACGCTTAATTCCTCACAGATAAACCGCTTAGACAAATAATCATCGTCAATATGGCGACGTCCTCGCATAAGTACACTATTTACATACGGCACACTTGAAAACCGTAACCACGTTATTTGCTCTCTCGGATGTCTCAATCGTCGAGATCTACAAAGACGGGTGTTTTGGAAAATGGAGATTTATTTTCGTACGCGTTTTAAAGGCTTCAAATTGAATAACGTGCGTTTTACAAATTATTGAAATAGGTAGTGAAGTATCAATTGTATTGAAATTACGACGAATCGGGTATTTTTGTGGAAAACTGAAAGTGGGGTGGTTGGTGATGAGGTTGAGGACGAGTTGCAATGCAAATTATCATTTTTTTGCTATTTCATTAGGTGAAAATTCAGGTTAGAGTCTTTGAAAACTGCGACTCAAAGGTCAAAAAGAGGGAGTCCTCAAAAATTATGACTCTTGAGTCATCCATAGAAAAACGTTGACTGCAAAAATATCGAAAGCTAAGCATCCTAGAAAAAAAACTAACTGAAGGTAGCAGGAAGAGAATTTCAAGCTCAACAACTTTCATCCCTTACATTTTTTTCCTAGGACCCTTAGTTTGGCCAGAAAATCCATGTTTATGGAACGTATAAAGTTGATGGTTTGGGAAATGAAGAAAAAAGCAACGACTTGGTAGATTTCTCATAAATATGGATTTTCTGGGCAAACTGAGGGTGCTACGAATGAAATACAAGGGATGAAAATTGTAGAGCTTGAAATTTTCTTTCTCCTATGAGGTATTAGTTTTTTTTAGGGGGCTTGGTTTTTGAGATTTTTGCAGTCAACATTTATTTCATTTTTGAAAATATCCACTTTCCTAATTTTTCCATAAAAATGGATTTTCTGGCCTAACTATGGGTCCTACGAAAGAAAATATTAAAAAGGAAAATTGTAGATCTTGAAATTCTCTTTCTCCTAAGAGCTAGTAGTTTTTTTCTAGGGAGCTTAGTTTTCGAGATTTTTGCAATCAAAGTTCGCAATGTAAAAAAATCACATCAAATTTTGAACTTTGATTGCAAAAATCTCGAAAACTAAGCCTCCTGGAAAAAAATCAATCCCTAACTGCAGAAAGAGAATTTTAAGCTCTAAAAGTTTGATTCTTAGCATTTTTTCCGTCGGACTCTTCGTTTGTTCAGAAAATCCATGTTTATAGGAATTTTTTTACATTTTCAAAAACATCAATTTTGTGAAATGGGCTACATTTTTAATAAACATAAATTTTCTGGCCTAACTAAGGGTCCTACGATAAAAATGCTGGTAACCAAAATTGTAGAGTTTGAAATTCTTGTTTTGCTAAAGCAATTAGTTTTTTTCTAGAAGGCTTAGCTTTCGAAATTTTTTAAGTCAACTTTTATTTTACAATTTTCAAAACCATCAGCCTTATGTTGTGACGCACCTTTCAACAAAAAAATTTTTCGTTCTGAATTTCTCGCCAAACGTTTCCTCAAATCGTCTTAGTTTCTCAAGTACCAAGTTACAGCATTTTAGGACAATTTTTCCACATACAAATTGTGTCAAAACTTTCCACAATGCAAAAATAGAAGACATATGACACTTTGCAGTATTATAAAACATTTCCATATTTTCCCCAAAAAATATGGAATATTCCAAATCGTTTAAAATTCATTAGTGGCGAATTGGTTTATTGACAATGTTTCTTTCAGATTTTGATCAGACAAAAATGCGACCAAACATGACTTTTTTTTTTAATAAAACGTCAAATTTTGTTCAATTTTAATTCTGCTTCAGCTTCAGAGTACTCAAAAAACAGAAAGTAGACAATTTCGAGCCAATTTAACCAAATTTTCATAAATTTTCGTCAATAAAAAGTATTTTTGTTCAAAAAATTCAAATTTTTTTTCATCTTCTCCTCAATTTTTTCAGAACTTTCACTATCTCATACATTCACCCTAATTTCCTGCCAAATTCATTCAATACTCCCAAAATCCAAAACCAATACCGAAAATGAATCCAAACTTGGAACTCTGACACATGGTCGATTGTTGAAAAAAACCTTCGGGCACAGATTGTGAAAAGCCTCACACGCAATATATCGAATTGGCAACCTACGCTATCGGTAATTACGCAAAGGTTAAGGTTAAAAAAAGGAAAAGTACTTTAGAATGAAATCCTGGATACATCGTCGTCGTCGTTGTTCTCGAATACAAAAACCAGAGTCTATTGTTAACGCACGTTCCAGTTAAATAACCTTGAACGCAGGAGTAGCGCTATTAAACGTTTCAAGGAATTTTTTTACCTTCGCAATTATGTTCTATATATTACGCCGCTGCTGTATTAGATTGTAGAGAAGGTACCTCTACCTATGTAATACACTTTCGATGATCGTAGTAGTGAATACACGCTAGTATACGTAATGCGATGCGACTTTTGGCTTATAAAGTACGTTATGTACAAAGAACGTAGTACAAAAGCACGTGAGCTTTGAGCGTAGTACGAGTATCTATTTATACGTAGGTATATAAGAAAGGAAATCATTTTCACTTACCTTCCACCTTTCGGCGCATTTTTTAGAAAATTCTTTAAATATTACAGTCTCATCGGGGTGTTTTTTCTTATGTTCTTCGCGGCAAGTCTGTACAAAAAAAGCGTAGGCGGTCATGCGACCTCTCGGTTTCGAGTCCATTCTGCCTCGTGGCATTCTCGATTTGGTCTGTAACATGGAAACAAATTCGCCAAAAATTAGTCTTCGTGGCATCAGTAGGCCAGTAGTATGACAGACCGTACAAATAAGTATACCTAAATACGACTCTTTTTTCCTCTCAGCATCTTACATCTGCCAAGATCTAGGATACATAATTAAAGAAAGAAAAAAACCAAGGGTGGTCAGAGGGGAATAAAACCCAAGTCGTACAAAAAATTAATAAACCTGTTCGATAAACGTCCAACATGTTATACCAAGGTACCAGCAATAAGATGATTTTAGATAAAACAACAACAACAATACTCTTTCTCTATCTCGCTCGAAAACTACGAGCATTTCTCTCACTTTCCATCGTGTACTGTAATATACGGGCGTTTACGACAAAAATTACCCGCAGCATTACACAATACGTTATCATTTCGAGTGTGAACTTGGTATAAAAATTAATTTAAAAACCTCGTAAAACACGTTCCGCGTCGCCGTTCGAGATATTTCTGTGTTTTATTATTTTTTTTTTGTTCGTTCCATCGTTACCGACATTTTTACGAATTTGAACGTTCGAGGAATACTAGATAAGTAAAGGTACGAGCGATGGGTGAATTTCGAAAAAAAAATTCTACAAGCTAAAATTAGACGTATATGAACTTTTTTGTGCGCCTTTTCAAGTGCTTTCAAAAAAGTTATTTACTTATTTCACCTAGCTGCTTTATTTTATGTGCTAGAGGCATTTGAAACTTTCAATCGAGAATAATTCGGGAACCGGTTCAAAAAAATGAAAATTGTATATAACATTTTGTGTGCATCTTTTTAAGATCTACTAAAAAGGTGATTTACATATTTTGACCAAATGCTTAATTTCAGGTGCTAGAAGCTTTTGAAAATTTCAATCAAGAATATCTCGAGAACCGGTTCATAAAAATGAAAATTGTATATGAACTTTTTTGAGCGCCTTCACAAGTACTATCAAAAAAGTTATTTACTCATTTCGCCTAACTGCTTTATTTCAGGTGTTACAGGCTTTAGAAAATTTCAATCGCGAATAACTCGAAAACCGGTTCAAAAAAATGAAAATTGCATATTACATTTTTTGTGCATCTTTTCAAGATCTACTAAAAAGGTTATTTACTCATTTCGACTAACTGCTCTATTTCAGGTGTTAGAGGCTTTGTAAAACTTCAATCGCGAATAGCTCAAGAACCGGTTCACCGATTTTTCTCAAAATTTATTGCCTTCTATTCCTAGTAGTACTGAACCCCTCATAAAAATTTCAACTCATTCTATCAATTATTACGAAAGTTATCGTGACGACAAAATATCAATGTGCAAGAAACACCATAGAATCGTGGGGTCAAATAGCTGATCTTCGATTCTCGAAAATGAGCTAAAAAATTACGCCGGTATTTAAATGTTCCCTAACGAGCTATACACGTTGAAAACCTCGCATATATTTTCCCTGACCTGATATGCTCGAATAAATATCGATACTCGATTACAATCGCTTATGCATTTACCTAGGAAAAGATATAAAAAAAATCAAAATAACGCGCACGTGGTCGAGTAATTTCAATATGATTGATGGGAAAATTGACAACGCCAAGTAGACTGAAATATAAAAATACAAACTAAACCATAAGACGGAAAAACACGGCTTGTACACGACGACGATGACGGTATAGGACACGATAATAAAGAAAAACTACTTGCCCAGTGCTGTGTAGTATAAGTATTTTACCTTCATAAATACAACGACCGTCTGTTCGTCCATCCGAAGCGAATAAATTTGATCCGGATTCGTTTTTAATATCGTGACCAATGGCCAGAACGATTCTTTTGTCTGTTTGCGCCTGCCTCAATTAAACTATGAGAGAAAGAAAACCTAAATCTTGACTTATCGAACGTAAATTTTCCTCGTAATACTTTTCCCCAAAACGAACCCTCCCCTAATTCCAACGTACAGTACGTGTACGCAAGTATATTACAAATACGCCGGAATTCGCAAGCACGAAATTCAAATTCTTGCGTTTAAAATTAGAACATACCTAAACCTACGTACGTATTTCGACGTTAAAATAAATATACGCCAACAATGCACGAACCAAACATCCATGTGAATTGTACCAGTCTACCTGTGTTTTACACCAGTTTCACGTATACTAACGAATGATAAAAATTTAGAAAATTTCTACAAAAAAAATGAATAAACTTGCAACTAAACTATTTCTTTGACGAGAATTGTTGTGCAAATCAGCTTCGTTTAGACTTCAGGTCGAAATCGCCTGTAAAATTTATTAAGAACCGATTCATTGTATAACGACATCGTTAATGATCTTACTCCTACGTTTACGAACGTAGTTCATTTAAAGTAGGTACATCAACAACTCCACATATTCGCGAAATTAAGTCGACTGTATCTCGTATACGAAGTTTTTGAAAAATTCCCATTTCATAATTTCTACGACGTGACAGCACCTTTGCCAAATATAACAACTAATTTAGCCAACCACCAGCGTATCCAAAAATTATATGCGGTACTGTTTTCCATACAGATATTTGCACAATTCTCAGGTAAGTTTGAATTTTAAAACTCGGTTAAACCACGTAGGTAGATTTTTTGTTTTCGTTGTATTTGCATTTCGTATCTTTTCCTGAATTTTCAATCGGTGCATATTTTTACGATCCTTTGGTATGTACGTAGATTATCTGGGATCGACGACAAACAGAGAATACAATTCGGAAATATTATCTAGAAAATGGTGACGTTCTGACGATAACGTTCGCACCTATTTGAACGAAAAAGAGCCACCCATTGAAAATAAGCGAACTGAAAATTTTCAAATTAGATTTTTAACATTTTGAATTGATTACATTGCACGTGTGAAATCTTCTAGATCGAGACAGTGCAGAGAATTTGATGAAATTGTGGAATTTAAATTTATTCGAGATTTGAAGATGTTTAGTTGATTATCAAGATTAGTTCTTGGCTCACCTCGAGAATAATTTCACGATTAATTCTCGATTTTTTTTGTCTTATGGTAGGTCATTTTTCAAAGATTCGATTTCATAAAATTCCTCGATAAAGTCCACCCCTTTTAGATACTCTGAATGCTCAGAAAGGTCATTTTTTCAATTTTGAATTTTGTAAATATCTATTTCGGAGAGAATGTCTTTACTAAATTCATAAATTCTTTCACACTATCTGAACTTCTTTCTGTTGTCCAGAGTCTACTTTTCCAAAGAAAAAATTTCAAAAAAAAATTACCGACAAAATTCATCACTTTTATGACCAGTGCAGGCCAAATTTTCCAAATTTCATCTGAAATTATTCATTTCGAAAATTTTTGAATTCCCCGTTTGTTTTAGAAACCAGAAAAGTGAGCAAAATCAGAAAAAAAAAGTTTTTCGTACCTTAATCTATGAATCTAAATATCTTCTGTTGAAAAAACGAGATCTTACTCGAACTTATCAATGCATAACGAATCAGATGATGATTCATACATTCGCCAAGAAGTTTGCCAACACAAAGATACATTTGCATGTATTACATGGTGAAAATTATGCGAATAATGAGTTATCTGAATTTCGTTCAAGTTAACGTACTCCGAAGACTTGATTTCTTGTAATTTCGATGGTATTTCAAGTTTATAATTCTATAGTGGATCAAAAGCACGAATTTTTCAACAGTTTTTTCGATATTGGTTCATTCATATTGAAATACTGATATTTTGTTTTTTTTTTCAAGAAATTTACCAATTGAATATGCACTCTTGCTTGTCCTTTAGAAAAGCTCACGATCAGCCAGTACTTGCTCTTCGGATTTGATTGATACCTTGGTCCATTTTTCGAGGACAGAATTTCAAAATTTTTCTATCCTTAATGAATGAAATTTTCCAAATTTAAATTTTTGAAATCGTTTAAAATTAACGAATTTTCTGGCACATTCTTTTCAGTTCTTTTTCCCTCAACTCAGTGCAGTTTTCAACGACCCGGTTTAAAAAATTTACTCAACAAAATTTGTAATATCTATGACCAGCATAGACGACTCCATTGCCCAAAAAGTGAAAGTTTACTTGTTCTAGTTCTAAAAATGTGCATTTTCATGGTATCCATAGATTTTTTTCACTACTTCTTGAAAAATGACTGGACATTACTAAACGACCGATTTTTCAAAATTATGAACAGGGGTGAGAGGGGGGATTTTATTCAAAAAAATGTATCCTTCAAAAAATAAATAAAAAAACAAAAAAATGAAGCTTTAAAAAAGAAAAGAAAATGATCTCAGTTTTTATGACTGGACATGACTAAACGATCGATTTTTCAAAGTTAATTCAAAAAATGTGTGCCTCAAAAAATCAAACAAAAAAATGAAACTTAAAAAAAAAAGATCTGTTTTTTTTTTCAACACCGTGTGTTACATTAGAGAAAAAAAACAAAAAACCCTTAAATGTACTAAAATTACATTATTTTTGCCAAAAGTATGCTTTTCGCAAAGAGTTATTTCATTAACCAACCGGTTTGGGAAACATTTTTTTTAAATATATATTTTCCCAGTGTTTTCTATCGAGCATTCC
Organism: Pseudococcus longispinus; assembly: GCA_900064475.1. Lineage (NCBI taxonomy): Eukaryota > Metazoa > Arthropoda > Insecta > Hemiptera > Pseudococcidae > Pseudococcus > Pseudococcus longispinus. The sequence goes on from FIZU01028506.1 coordinate 18,655, forward strand.
CAAGATATTTTTACGTTTCAGAAGATTTTAAGCATTTTGAGTTACATTTATTGGAGCATATTTAAACATATTTTCCCATAAAAGCATATTTAACTGTTTTTCAAGGGTTTTCAGAATGTTTTTGGGAGTATTTGGCCATTTTTTGAATTTTCAAGGAATTTCATTATTTCAACTAAACAAAACCAGGCTCAATACTTGTTTTCAAATATTTTTTTCTTACTCATTTCTGTAGCTATTTTTTTGGCAACATTCCTAAAGTTCAAGTTGGAAATTTTAGTTTAATTTCTCCCAAGTTGATGAATATCTGCCTAGCTATAAAGTCGACCAAAAATATTACAAACTCTGTACTTGTTATATTTTGGTTCCACTTCAACATCTATGAATACTGAAAAAATTTTAGACCATATTTTCGCATTTTCACGGCTTTTTTGAACATATTTTTAGGTTTTTGGGAATTTTTTTACAGCATATTTTTTCTAACCCTAATTATCAGAAATTGTGTCCAGTAGCGATGGAGAGTCAGTCACTCGAGGAGTGTTTTCATGACGATAAAACGTGTGATTTTGCCCCAAAATCAAGAAAATTCATTCACTGGCTGTAGAAAGTAAATTTATCGAGCCCAAGCGAACTAAGGGCGAAAATTTTAGCAGAAAAAAATCATTCAAAAACTGAAATTTCATCAATTTAATCGAATTCAATCGTATTTTTTCACCACTTTTATCAGAATTTTGACAAAATTTACCACATTTTCTTTTCCTTTATTACCAATTTTCAAAAATTATCACTTTTTCACTATATTTTCACAACTTAGCATACTGATTTCAAAAATTCACTAATCCAATCAAAGAATTTCTCGATCAAAAAAGATCTAAAAATCAGCACGATTTTTCACGATTTTTTGGCTAATTTATGCACCTCTGCCTCGATAAAGTATCCAGCAAATTTCGACGAATCCCCCCCCCCACAGAACCCCATATATATTCAAATCACCTACACAAACTCGCGAAAATTCCCCAATATCGACGCATCACACAATGCTGGCACATCGAATACCAGCACAAACATCTGTTTCATGTGAAAACAACCGCTGACCGCTCGCTCGAGCCGAGATGAAAATAAAAACGTTACATTGTACTACATTGACCCTAAATACGCGATGCCTTCTTCTATTACCGTACGTCTGACGACACCATAATAAGGAAAAATTCAAGAGTCGAGCCGTATAATAAATCCAATAACCGATGAGACTTGTCCAGCACCACTTTAACGTATCATCGTAAATTCAACTTTATAAACGAATTTAAAAACGGCCGCCTTTTAAAGCCTGCTCGTCTCATTGCTTTATACGCTTTGTGAACCGAGTAATTGAATAAAATAACGCCGTTACCGCCAGCGCCACCGCTTCGTAGACCTCGTCAAAACATCATTATTTTTCAAATGATTTTAATTATGCAACAACGTCATTCCATTCATGGCGTAATCGGCCGCCGGCGGCTGCTCGACGAAAAAATTAGATAAAGTTTTTCTCGACTTGCTATTCTGGCCAAAGTAGCCACCACATCTAATCACTTTCGTATTTTCAACACCCGAACGAGCTATTTTTCGCATACCTTTACTAATTCCTCGTTATAATATTTCTATCGACTTCGAAGCGCTTTTTTCCGCCATTTTGTATGCACTCGTACACGTGCTACTTTTTTTTTTTCAAAACTTGCAACGATATTCCATCTAAGTATTTTTTTTTGACAAATATTATACAGTATTTCGTATTTACTCGTCGAAAAACCAATAAGAATTAAAGGTGCGCGCGCCATTCGATTCTATAACGTATATGGTGTACACGTAAGCGAAGCGTAGCTAGCTATACACGAAGGTATGGCGCGGATCGTGGAACATGGTAACGGAAAAAACACCTGGCTGGTGAATAAACTAGTTACAGCACAAAAACCTAAACCTATCCGGTCAAAAAGCCCGCCAAATAACACCACGTTGAAAAATATCCTTCGTTTTACTCTTATACCTTCTTTTAGAGACATTTTTCCACACACATTGGCAAATACCCTCGCACCCAGTTGCATAATCCTTATAAGCTAAATTCGATCGAACAATAGCCATATTAAAATCAAACATTACACTGGGAATCAACACCTAAGCATTATTCAGCCCCTTTCTCTGGACACTGGTGGGGAGAAAAACCACTCTAAACAAACAAAAATACCTAAGCTGGGTCTAATGGCGAGAAAATTATTCGTTAATCCGACCCCAGTTAAGTACTTCTTACACCGAATAAAACGAACCGAGGAAAAACTCCTAACAGAGATATTATTAGTTTACATTAATTCCTCGGACGTTTTTCTCTCTGGTAAAGGGAGCCGAGAACGAGGAAAAATGAAAATATAATGAAACTTTTACAACTTTTAAATAAAAAAATCCTACGACGGAAAAAAAACGTCGGCGTGTTCAACGCGAGGGGTGAAAATTCCTTCATTCAAGTTTTTCCTTCTTTCGTTCGGATGAAAGAAAACACACAAGAATGGCTGAGCGAAAAATACGAAAGAAAGTAACATCGCCATCGCATCGTGTGATATACGAGCGGAATCTTCACTGGGACGTCTTTTATCACTTATATTAGATTTTGTACTTCCTTTCTGGCGTAGCTATTGGCTTAAGATATTTCTCTTAAATTACTTCTCTCGGCCAACACGGCAGCGTACCAAATAATACAATTTATTTAAACGACTAACGAAAAGACGGTCGAGAAAAAATACCGTTCGACAATCACCACGTTACTTCGGTGTCGGTCGCAAGAGGGGCAAATAGTATCGTATTGCTTACATACGTAATAAAACGACCGATACGCAGCCAGTATGAATCTTGAGAGGAAAAAAAAAACGATTAGCAATACCGATGGAAGATACTCCGGTGAAAAGACATGCCTAGCAAGGTCATCCACATATACACACGTACACGGAGCTTCTCGTACAACAAAAATTATGAAAAGTTGAAAAGGCGGTGAGGTGGATGGTGAGGCTGAGGAGCTAGAACGAAGCTGCATCTAAGGCGGTTTCGTTTAAAATTCAATACGCGGATCCTTATTCGACGAACTAATAAATTTACATAATTTTTTAACTGCCTCCGTTGAATACCACGCCGGTTATTTCGTTCACAGTTCGAATACAACCACCTATTTCAATTATCTAGCGTATATTCGATCTCATCGCACCTTCAGCATGCCTTACACCTCAGCACCACCTGGTTTCCTATCGTGTTAATCAATCGTACCGGGAGCTTCTCGAAAACAATTACCTCGATGGCAAATTTACCCCCTCCTCGATTATGTTTTTCAAACCTAAGGTGATTATTCTCTCCATCTTTTCACCTACATCCATACTTTTAATTCTCTACTCTAAAACAAAGCTAAGCTTTCAACCCGAGTTCACCAACCACATATCGGATTTATCCAAAGCACTTGTTTCGGACAAGCAATTTCCCAGATTTTCGACCCGTTGTTACACAATTTCTACTTGGAATACAAGACCGAAAAAAAAAATAAAAACCTAATATTGAAAAATAAGAAGCTTATTTTCCGCAAAATCGTATATACCAGTTTTTCGTAAATCTCGATACGCTCAGATACGTACGAAATTTAATACAATTTAATACCCTTTTCTCATCGTCGTCGTATACAGATCGGAGTAAAAAGCGGGCTAATGAGCGTAGATATTATATTCGCCCATTCGTTCGTTTATATGGAAGTTTTAAATACTATTTCATCGCGTATAAATCTCGTTAGCGTTCATCGTTCTCGAAAGCTATATTCGTTCGAATACGATTTTACTAGTCGAATTTCAATTCATAATCTAGCTGAAGAAACAAGAGAGGGAAAAAGGATACAATCTGGTACAAAAAGATCTTTACAAAATGCAACGTAATCAAGATAATCAAATGATTAATGAAACTCGCATATAAAGCATTCGTTTTAATCGTTACCTAAACGAAAAAGCTTATTTGTTGGTAAAATTCTCATCATCGAACCAGACTTTATTCGCGAGACCGATACGTTTTGAGTTTTACTGATTAAAAATTTTTTATTTTGTCAACGATTATCCAGTAAGCAGTAAATAGTGAACCTAGATAAGAAAAGACTCCATCGAAGATAAGAATTTTAAAAACCAATCGAAAGGGAAATATTCACGTGATAACGTATATATAATAGTCTCGTATCTACAAAAATGAAGAAAAAAAAATGGTTGACGAGCAGATGTTGGAAAATAAACAATCGATACGATAAATCGTGCGACAGTTACATGAAAATGACGAATTCCATCTACATCGCGTCACCGATGCAAATAAATCGAATACATGTCGAATTTTCGTGCTTTTTTTCACCACGTCGAATATTATTCGGTAAAATTTATGTTTCCAGAAACGAAGGAATTTTAATATTATATGAATTACGTACAAATGAAATATAAAATCAACGAGTAGAATCGCTCTTTTTCTTGGAAAAGAAGGAAATCAGATTATTCGAGGTGTCTAACAAAATTTCCAAATAAAAATTCGGCACTTTTTCAGAATTTTGTAACATCTTCGGCAGTATATTTCTCAAATTTACAAGCTAACCACCATCCCCCTCCGTCCCAATAAAACCGATGGAAGTTTTTGCAGAAATGCCTATTAAATTTTTAAGAAAAAAACTCATACGGAGTAGCTGCGTCAAAAGAGCTGTTTTTCTACACCAACATCACAAAATTTTACTTCAAAAAATCCAATTTCGCAATGTTGTTACCTGTCAAAAGTGAGTATGTAGTTGAATAGGCATTTCGAAAGTTTTCAATCCAATTTTGCTGAGCGATTATTTTTCATTTCAAGAAATTACTATATTGGTGATGAAGTTTTGAAATTTTCCATCACGTATATCTTGGGAACCGGTTCATAAAAAAGAAAATTGTATATAAACTTTTTTGTGCGCCTTCTCAAGTACATTCAAAAAAGACATTTACATATTTCGCCTACCTGCTTTATTCTAGGTGCTAGAGGCTTTTGAAAATTTCAATCGAGTATAACTCGAGAACCGGTTCATAAAAATGAAAATTGTATATGAACTTTTTTGTACCCCTCTCCAAGTACTATCAAAAAAGTTATTTACATATTTCGAGAAACTGCTTTATTTCAGGTGCTAGAAGCTTTTGAAATTTTCAATCGCGAATAACTCGAGAACCGGTTCAAAAAAATGAAAATTGTACATAACATTTTTTGTGCATCTTTTCAAGATCTACCAAAAAGGTTATTTACATATTTCGCCTAACTGCTTAATTTCAGGTGTTAGAAGCTTTTGAAAATTTCAATCCCGCTATTAACTTGAGAACCGGTTCACCGATTTTTCTCAAAATTTATTGTCTTCTATTCCTAGTAGTACTGAGCCACTCATAAAAATTTCAGCTCATTACATCAATTATTACGAAAGTTATCGTGTCGACAAAATTTTGATACACATGATAATATAAAGAAATACCATGGAATTGTCGTCAATTTTTGAAAATCAGCTATAAAGGCACGAAAGAATGTGATTTCTTACGAAATTATAAAAATTTTCATTATCAGATTGTTAAAATAGCAATTTATTGAGCTCGAAGGAAAGCAGAGTGAAAATTTCTTGCAAAAAAAAGTATTCAATTTCTGAAATTTTTTCAAAATGACGAATTGAAAAAGAGAGAATTTTTAATAAATTTTGAACGAACCAGAAAATCGTTTGAAAAACCGTGATTAAAAATTCACTGAGAACTAGGCTCAAACTGTACTCAGAAGTAAAACAATTTTGAAATTCGAAAGCAAAACGAACCAAGACAAAATGAATGTAAAAAAACATTCGTTTCAGAAATACAAAAATTTAATTCTCGAAGCTGTAACAGAACTGCCAACGTGATTCTTACAATTTTGAGAGCTGACACCCAATTTAGCTAAGCTCCGATTTTACCTGCATTTTAAATTGATAAGATTTCGGTAATCGTTGAAAATCCGCCAATCAAAAAATAAATACGTAGCTCGACTTAGGGCACAGCTTAGCTGAATAGAAGCCTGTGTCAGCCCTGAAAGCTGATTTCTGAGCAGAATGTAATCTTCTCTTTAAATTCCTATCTCAAGACCATAATTAATCTCTTCAGTTTTAGACCCAATTTGAAACGAATGACAAATTAGATGATTTTGTTTCCGTGGCTAGTACAAAATTCCGTATCGAAGATGAAAACTAATATTAAGTATAATAAATGTGATTTTGAAATGATACCTGGCTACATTAGACTCGTAACTCATTGTTGCCAAATCAAAATTTTTTTCATGCCAAATTCTTATGTAAAGCATGCTAGATTATGCCAAAATAAAAATAATGAGTAAAATTTGATTTCCAATGCAGCATTTTCAAGTATGCAAAATAAGAGGTATTAGGTTTAAAATATTCAGAAATTATGCAATCGAGATTGAATTTCTACAATAATTATTCATCACGAAAGTCGAATAATGTTTATGTTTACTTTTCACCCCAAAAATTCAATTTTTTGGCACGAATTTGCATCATTTCCAGCAATTTTTTATGCTAAATAATATGATAAATACTAGATACATTTCCCCCACATGCCAAAAGCACTTTTTTTGCGCTAAATTTAGTATAAAATATATCAATTTGGCAACACTGCTTTGTACTACAAACTCCACGGTTATTTTATCATTGTTTCGAATCCATTCGATACTCGAACCTTTTTCTAAAAATTGTCGACTTACGATTGAGAAAAAATCCAGTCAGTTTTGCCACCTCCACTTATCGAAAAATGCTAATTTCAAATCTATCACAACAACGTTTTAAAATTCAGTATTCTGCCACATCGACTCGATCGTCAACTAAAAATCTAATCAACTTTACTAATATGGTAAAAAAAATAATTGATCGTGTAATTACGAGTAACATTGTATGTAGCACATAAGCCATTGTTTACCATTAGTGACACTCGAGAATACACAGAGTACAATTTTAATTACCCATCAATTAACGTCCTCGTGTGTACAATTTGATAGATGATATCAATTTTATTAGCGAAATTAGCGATACGCGAAGATACCTCCGTAACAACGCTATTCGAACGATAAATCTTACATCGTTAACGACAAACATTTCGACTAATGCCTTTGAATATCGGTTTTCCAGCGAGAAAGAGATAATCGAACCGCGGATGATATAAATAGTTCTTTTTTATCGCCCAAAATTCTTTCGATAAAATTAAATAAAAAAAAATTACGAGATAAAAATCCACCTTTGGCGTTACGTCCTGTAAATAAAACCAACACCTACATCTACACGTAGAATATCTCGATCGATCGGATTTAGTTGTAGGGAGACCATACTCTAACGACGATGCCCAGATACATAACTCAGTTGGAAATAAAATTCGCAAGTCGAAGGAAAGTTCGCTCCGTATATCAATTTTGTGTTTATTTTTTTTTCCTCGAGACGTCATACTGTTTCGAAACACGTTTGCGATTAGAATTATATTTCATCGATACGGAAAATAGCATGTACCTATACTTCATACGCTTCGATTATAATACTTCCTCGTTGCAGGACGACGTCGTTCAAGACCAACTGGTCATCTTACCTAACGGAATTGGTTGCGTTAGTCGTTACCTTACAGTCATCTCTTTGGTAAAGGTGCTCGCTATAACGTCAATTAATCGTCGTCATTATTACACGTACAGGACAGAAACGAAAGCTACAAAAGGTAAAAACCGCGTTGTAACTTCTCTGGTCGAGGTTAGGAGAAGATAATGAGAAAAAATTCACTCCTCTGGTACCTCGCCACGTTACGCAATCGTTTCAAAACCAAAGTTAAAATTCTTTTGGCCGTTTTAATCGAAAAATAAAGTCAGCCAGCTTGATAATTCAGACCAACTTACGACGAGTAAACGACCTATAGTAAAAAGTATACTTAAAATCTTCTGCAATAAACAATGCACGCTATTTTCATCGCAACAATTCAACCTAACTTCGTTACGATTGTACACTTTTTTTTTCACTCTCCCAACTCGTAAAACCCATGTTTCCTTTTTACGCTGCTGCTGTCGCCGTCGACCCAAGGCAACCGTATATTTTCCAAGCGACATTTAATCGTTTCGAGTACTCTTTAAGTAACGTGGAATCAAAATTCTAACTTTTTTCTTCGCTTTTTATCGTTATTACGTAAATTATAACCTCGACTTTTAATTCCAACTAAACACACAGAAAGAAATCCAAACGCTGGTAATCTTTTCGTTGCCGAAATAAACCATCTACGACTTATTACTCGACATTTTCGACAAATGCGAACGAAATTCGCATCATCATCTCGAAAATTATCACCTACGTTATCTTCATGCATCGATTACCATTTCCAAACCACGTTTCCTGTCTTTCGATCTTTTTTTCTTCGACTATCGGTACGAAGACCTGGTTCAATTCTATAGATCTTTCGTTCGTTTCAAATTTGGCATCTGAATCACTCGGACAACCGTTTCACCTCGAAATATACCTTACAAATGTATCGTGGCACCGGTTAGCATGTATTCGACAACTAAACCCTATCCACCTGCCATAATTCCGCCATGGTCATACATTTACGAACAAAAACACATCGTTCAAATTCGAAAACAAGTCACCTGCCAGTTTAGAATGGGGAAAAAGGTAGAAAAAACGACCGAGCGAAATCGAACATGTTTTTTTTTACTAATAAAGTGCAATACAATCAACAAACAGAGGAAAGATGGCAAAAACTATCTTTTGAAAGAACCTCCCATTTCCTTTGAATTTTTCCTCGAGCCCTGAAAAATCAGACTTTTACCAAAGTCACCATTCTTTTCGCTTTTTTTCGCCATCTCTACACGTTGCTGGACTGCTGGTGGAGTTCAAGTTCAACATAAAAATTTATATATAGAGACAGCGGCGTATCGTATACACTTAACCGAAGCCGCATAATTTTAGAAGAAACAAACCGGTTAATGGTGCTGTTTATTCGTCAATTAAGAACGTATGCGATTACCACACGAGGTTGTTCGTATGTGTGTGTATTTTTCCTCTCATCCTTCTTCTCTTTATTCATTTTCGTTACTCTTCATTCCCAAACTCTTCGTTGGCATATGGTCTTTGCTCGTTACAAAATCATTCCAACAATTAAACACATTAAGCATTTTGTTCATTACTCTTCTCCCTTCTCACTTCGAAAAAAAGAGCAACTTCGTAGGATAACTTTTTGAAAACGTTGTCTCATTCGGGATTATCTTCATTTTATATGAAAATCTGACTAAAATTCGAACAAGTCTCCAACTTTCAGCGGTGGAAATTTTGTAAATCTTTTTCATCATTTACTAGGACAATAGATCGATTCGAAAATAAAATTGTTGATTCATCTACAAGCAAGCAAAATTTCCGAATACTGGTATTAGGAAAAGACCCATAGTATCTTATTGACGATACCGAGTATACAAACACCATTCGTTAGATAGCTATGGCTACCCAGTACCCGGCTATGGAATTTGTACCGACGTTCAATTCTTTTATCGAAACCACAACGAAAGAGAATACTGAGAAGCACTGATCGAAAGACAAAACCCGCACCTTGATCTTTAGTTCCAGTCGAGTACGATTATGTCCTTGTACTCGTCACGCTCCCGTATATATACGTACACCGAAGACTTCTATTTTTCCCCCATTACAATTCTAAAAATATTGCTCCTTCATTTTGGAGAATGTGTAATAAGTATCCAATCACGATTTCAAAACCTATACCACGGTTACGCGATCGAATACACTACAGCATGCTGTTCAAATGCACTTAAAACGTTGAAATTTTTTCCAAAAAAAATCCATCTCATACGAATTGTCTCCCAACAGTATCACATGAGTTTCCTACTTCTTATTCCAACCTCTTCTCATTCGATCCGATGGATCATGACGATAATGAAGTAGGTAGGTAGGTCTAGGTACATGTACTTTCGAATACCACGTTTATAAGCCGATTTCTTATCATTTTCTCACGCGTTAAACGAATATAAAAATTTGGTACCTACATAAATGTGTGGAAAACTTATCAAATTTTTACCTCGTATTATCTCACGCTCGATATTACATCGCCGACACTGCGTAATAGTTTATAAACTAATGTAATTTCCTCGTACGTCGGGTCGAAAACCGATAAAAAATGGAAAATGGTATCGCTCGAGCTTAAAACGAGTAAATCGAATTAATGATCGCGACGCCGTCTTAGGTAGACGAATCGAAATACGCAAACACAACATACAAGGTGGCCCACAACCACGTAGAAGTTCGATGGTTTTGAAAAAGAAAAAATTTGACTGCAGAAATGTCGAAAACTAAGCCACCTGGAAAAAAATTAATTGCCCATTGGAGAAAGAGAATTTCAAGCCCTACAAGTTTGATTCTTAGCAATTTTTTCGTAGGACCCTTGGTTTGGCCAGAAAATTCACGTTTAAGGGAATATTTTTTCACATTTTCAGAAATATCGACTATGCATATGGGCTAAATTTTCCATAAACATGGGTTTTCTGGGTAAACTAATGGTTCTACGAAAAAAATATTGAATAGGGAAATTGTAGAGCTTGAAATTCTCTTTCAGCTATGAGCTATTAGTTTTTTTTCCAGGGGGCTTGGTTTTCGAGATTTTTGTAGTCAAAGTTCGCAATGTAAAAAAATCACATCAAATTTTGAACTTTGACTGCAAATATCATCAAAACTAAGCCTTCTAGAAAAAAAGCAATCGCTCACTCCAGAAAGAGAATTTTAAGCTCTACAATTTTGATTCTTAGCAGTTTTTTCGTAGGACCTTTCGTTCGTCCAGAAAATTCTTTTCATGGGAATACTTTTATATTTTCAAAAAAATAAAATTTTTGTAATGGGTTACATTTTTCATAAAAATGGATTTTCTGGCCTAACTAATGGTCCTACGAAAAAAAATATAAAAAAGGAAAATTGTAGAGCTTGAAATTCTCTTTCTGCTATGAGCTATTAGTTTTTTTCTCAAGGGCTTAGTTTTAGAGATATTTACAGTCAAAGTTCGTAATGTAAAAAATTCATATTAAATTTTGAACTTTGGTTGCAAAAATGACCAAAACTAAGCTTCCTAGACAAAAACCAACCCTTCACTGCAGAAAGAGAATTTCAAGCTCTACATTTTTGACTCTTAGGATTTTTTTCGTAGGACTTTCAGTTTTGTTCTAATCCATGTTTTCAAAATAAAAAACGTACGATTTTTTCATTTTCAAACTCATCGATCATCTATTAGGAACAACCCTGTACATCGAATCTCGATGGTCAAGTATTGAAGAAAAATTCTATACATTCAAAAGATAACATCCCATTGAATTTTCTCAATTCAAACAAAAACATTCGTATGGACACAAACTAATAGATATTTTTCGAGGAACAAAAAACAAGATGATTCGATCACTCCGATAATCTACCTCGAATATTTTTTCCTCCCACGTACACGAAAATATAATATTCTAACTCTTTGAAATACAACAATTCACTACTCAGCATCCCTAATTTACAGCAACGCTTTTAGTCCGCGAGAGAGGAACGAGAACAGACGCTATATAAATTTTAGTTCATCTCGAACGCATAGTCTTTGTTTATAATGTTTTCAAAAAATACACGACGCTCGCCGAAGAGTAATATCTTTATTTTAATGAAATTCCCGATCTTCGTATCTAGCAACAGCGTCGCCGTCTTCATCGTTGTATGTATTTGCATGGAAAGTGCAAACAACGCAATAATAACCCAAACGCACAAGCCGTGAACAAGCTTTTGCTTAAATTAATTTCCGCATACACGAAATATTTAATTAAATTTTTTCACATTTCGTACCGCATGTAGATACGTATTCTCTCGCGGTTTTTTTTTTAGCCCAAAGTCTCATTCATTCGTAACTGTAAGCAAACAGCCAGTATTGTTGCATCATTGTATAAATATTCGACCGATCTTCGCGATAGAAATACTACGTAGGTTCACTCTGACCGATCTGTTTCCTCGTTGAACAAAACCCAAAAATAGACGAAATATGGTTCTTTCACAATTCTATTTTACTTCTCTCGAGTCAACTTCGTAAACTTTTTCACTAAAACGAGTCCAATCATTTATACATTAAGTCGACAAAAAAAAAGAATCGGTACTACGTGTCCTAACATCCAGGTCCCATTATTTGTTCATTTACGTCGCTTCCTTTCCTTCTGACATCACCGAAAAACCGTGTGAATGAATATTCTAAGGTTTTACCATTTCAACCGTTAGCAAATTACTTTGCATCGAGAAATTCAATCGTTGTTTGGTATCGAGTTCGAACGGAACAAATCCCCGATCACGTTTGAAACCCAAATTTTACTCTATCGAAAGCGTCGTTAAATTTCGAATGTATTTCTCGTTCCCATACGTTAACAACATGTAAGGCTGATTTATTTAAAAAACCCTGTACATCGAACTTTGCATTTAGATTAATTAATTTGTTATGTACGATAAGAGCGTTGGTAAGAATCGACATCGGTAATCATTTCGTAGGTACGGTGAACGTATTCGAGTAAATTACCATTGTCGAAACACGAATAGAACGAAATATTGGAAAATTAGTGAAAAAATACACAACGCGTACAAAAGTGAATTCGTACCAACGTTTCTCCAACGAAACAAGACAACAGGTGTTGAGTATAGAAAATCTAAAACAAAAGAGGAATCTCGCATCATATTAGGGGTTCCCAAACAATACGAACAAAGAGTGCACGATGAAACGAAACGAAAACCAACGCGAATACGGAATACGTATACAAGTCGGAGCGTAGGTACTCGATTATTGAATTTATATCGACAAACTCGAACATATATGTAATTCTCGATTCGACAACGTGCGACTGTGTGAGTAAAATAATAGAATCGACGCTCGCGCGACCATTTCACCAACAACGTATAGCTTTAGGAATACATGCAGATGGGAAATCGATCGATGGTAACCGGGGATTCTCATTTCGGACGAGAATCATCTCGGAGTAGAGGTAAATACTTAATACGAAAGACAGGATGGTAGCGTACGTGTAAAGTACAACAAGGGAAAATTTCTACGTACCAACAGTGAATTAACGGCGTTCGCATTTTGTAGATGATTTTGTAGATTCGCGTTATTCTGGAGACCAGCGGCCGCTACCGAAGCCGGATACGACCACCATTGAGCGGCTGCGGCGGCCGCCTGAGCGGCTTGATTAGCGGCCAAAGCGGCGTCACCGGGTCTACCGCCGCCACCGCCGCCGCCGCCACCTCCTCCTCCGCCGCCGCCGCCTCCACCGTAATCATACCTCATACCACCGCCACCGGCGTTTATGGTGTTTGGTGACGAATTTATGGTATTAGTCGACGCTGTTGAGATATTTTGAAAATTATTGTTGGCCATTTTGTAGGTTAAGAATTGCTGGGCGGCGACGGCGGCCGCCGAGCTGCGAACGGCCGCTTCATGTTGCTGCTGTACGGCGGCGGCCAACTGCTGCTGTTGCTGATGCGTCAACAATTGCTGATGCTGTGATTGTTGATCGACGGCCGATGGCCACCAAACTGAAGACGCGGCTGCCGCCGCGGCTGCGACTGAAGAAGAATCGTCCCGCGGCCCCCAAGCACCGCGTTGGTGCTCGGACATAATATCGTGCTTGCGAACGCGGCTCTCGCCGGGTTTGTTGTATATTCACTATTCTGTTATTACGGAATATGTGTGCGGAGGATAAAAAAACCGGGCCGGCGATGCGATGCAATATTCTTCCTATATAAACTGTGTGCTGCGCGGCAAAACGAACCACGGGCCCGCGATCGAGAAGGCCACCGCGGTAAAGGGAAGTTGCGCTGCTAAACCACGCACCGTCTAGAAGCGCCGCGAAAAACAAGATTCAAGGGGTGTTTTTTCTATCCCCAAAAATGGGCGGAGGGAATACGTATATATAGATTTACAATGTACGCACACACATATACCAGAAATACGAACACCACTCGTATATTAAAAGCTACGAAACGCGAACAAAATAATACGAAACGCACAAACACAAGCACACCACAGCGTTGCCACGGTATCTGCCGGCGACTCCCTCTTTATCTACGCTTCTCTTTCTGTTGTAACGAAGCGGATCTCCGCGCTCGGCGACATTTAATAACAACCAACGAAGAAAGAAAACGAACACGCTGGATGAAGACTACGGCGAATATCAGCGACCACTGAACTGGAGGAGGTAGAGGAGATGCGATTCGTGTGGAAACGGTGGAACAGACGAAGCCAACACACAGCGACCAAAATGAGTTCCTCGCGCACCAGAAGTACTGAACATGTGCTACTCGATGGTACACCCTTCGGTAACGCTATCAAAACCAAATCTTTTTCTTCTTTTTTTTCCGTTTCTATTCTTCTTATGTATGTACTTTTTTTCGTGTTTATCTCTTTAAAAACGCGCAATAAATAAAACTTTTACCGTAGTAATTTTCGTTCACGAAATTACAACTTCTAGCTTCCTTCCAAATATCACCGTCTCTTCGTTTTCTAATAATTTTCCAACAGATTCCTCTCACCTTTGGTAAATATTGTCATCGTAGCGATAGGAAAACGTGTATTACACAATGCGACTAAATACCGAAACCGAAACATCTTGATAACGTATCGAGTACAATTCAATCTAGCACGTAAACTCTTGCAGACGCAAAAACCATTCAGAACAATACTATTCGAATAATACGCACATCGAAACGAGGAAAAATCAAGTAAAAAAACAAAACTGGCGAAAAAATATACGAAATTCAATCGTTAACCAGTACAAAGAACTCGTTTACAAAACACTATTAAGCGAAGACGTTTCATCCCGCCATTATAATAACAATAAACCGATAATAATATATGGCGCGCACATAAAAACGCAAGCAGGAAAACAAAGAAAAGAATAGCCCGAACAACACAACGCACACACACCTGTACCTAGTAATGCAACTCTCTCACACACAACGGCTCAAAGAAGAAAACGACTGCAGCGCTTCAAACGCCGCAATCCGTAACTACAACAACGTCCGAACGAAACGAGAGAGCAACGAAGATAGAAAAACACCGAATCGAAGCCGAAGCGAACCTGAGAACAGCGCACGCTGGAAAAGAAAAGAGACGCGAATAACTAAACTGCCTACAATAACGAAAATTACCACGTCACCCTCACTCCTATCCTTCTTCTTCTTCGTCTTCTTTACTATTCCAAAACCGATTTTTCCTTCTCGTATACCCGACTTTTATCAGCCGGTTTTCGTTCTACCGAATTCGTTAGCGTTCCTAGTCTTTCGTATTCGTTTTCTCAGCTTTTTACACACTGACACAGACACATTTCCGCTTCGAAAAATAGTACACGAGTAAAGATTTTTGCGAAAAATAGGACTATTTGGGATGGAAATTATAGCAATTCGAATGTTTAAATATGGCGTTCGATTAATACAAATTAATAGAAATATTCCGCTAGTATTTTCCTACCATAGTGGTAAATTGATTCGATAAAATAGCCTAACACCACGTTGCCTATACCTTGGCTATTTCGTAGTCGATCGCGGTTCAGCGGTTGATCGAATCGAATACCTGCGTACGTGCGTAGTATGCACGTAAACGAAAGTACCAAAACATGGTTCGAACTCAACGATGATCATTACAATAATGTGCACGCAAACGTAGGCATCTGCCAAAGTCGCACATTTCAAACGAGTGTTTTCTATTTCGCAAGTTCAAGCTTTATAAGTAATGGCGACGTAATATATTGAAAATTTAATCAACTAAAAGAGCCCAGCCTCGTGTAAATATTAAATATCATAATAATGTGTCAGCTTACGTAAAGAATTATTTAAAATAAGGTTACGTAAAATTTTCAAGCGTTGAAAAACGCAGGCCTATCCGAAAGAAGAAATTAATAAATTTCAGTCTTCGTTTCTTCGAGAAAAATTCGTACAGAACAAATTACGTTAAAACAATGGCGTCCTAACAAACGCTTTTCCTCGCCCTATAACGGTTCTAACTGCTGCTTAAAAACCACCCCTTTTACAGCTCTTCATAACCCTTTTATCTTCGATAAAATCGGGGTATTTCACTTACACAACTCGAGTTGGGCTTTTTTTTCTGTATCTTAATTTTTATGTTTAATTTTCTACAACGGCTTTAATTAGAGATTGTTTTGTATATTTCCACGAATTTATTTTTAGAAAGGGAATAGGTATTTATAAAATAAAAGGCTATTCGCATTTTTTGCCAAATACTGATTACCGAAATCGATGAATTTCTCGAATAGAATAGCAGCATAGTTATTCATTCGAAATATTTTTCGACTAATTCGCTATAAAAGTAATAGACTTATTTTCTACTCGAATTTCTAATACGTCTCGTTTTCACCAGAATAAGCATCATTCATTGAATACATTTTTATCAAATGATACGTAGAATAAATGGAGCGAATAAGCATTTTTTTTTCAAATCCAAAATTCAGTTTGTGATGTAAGTTACATGGGCATAAGAAGTTAGTAAATATATGAAATAATAGTAGAAATGGTCGCATCAGTTTTACAGATTTGGCATCAAGCCTACGAAATAGGCCCTTCGAGCACATGTGTCAAAAATCGTGAAAATAAATTTTTCCATATAATTTATTTCAGTTTGTGATCAAAAAATTTGTTTTTTTATAAATTTGAGTGAAGCAGGTACCTAATACATTATGAACTTTAAAGCGTTGAGCTAATTCAATTTTTTCCATTTTAAGTTAACATTTTTAATCCAAATAGGTACTTATAAAAAAACAAAACGGTATAATGTTATTCAAGCTGTTAAAAATTTACTTCGTTTTCATATTATTTGAAATCACATTTAAATAACCTCATGTGTGAAACTACGATTTGAGTTATATCATAGAAGTCCTATGTTATATTTCTTAGCATTACTATAGAAAATATGTTCATTGAACATACATAAAATGTAGTATGACGCACGGATAAAATTCAAATTTACCGATGACTACTTGAAACTAATATTCTACGTCAATTGATTTTAAAAATTTCAATGCAAAATGTAAGTATCATTTGAAAAATGGTCATAAGCTTTCAGCAACAAGTACACATAAACCCAATTGCAGTACTTGACGTTGACGAAACATTTATCAAAAACTAAATATTGGTCAGTACTGTGTTCTATACGCAAAAAATTTATGGAATTATTCCACGTATTCTTAATTTTATTCAGACTAAATTTAAAAAATCAATAGATTTCATTTTTACAAATTAAATAAATTTCGTTAGGCACTTCACAGTCCACACGCACTGTGAAATGACACCTCGTGTGCATGATACTTAGGCACGTTGTACAAAATCACCGTTAGAAGAACAAAAAAAAACGAGGACCAAAAACGTAAACTTGAATACCAGAAATGAATTCCTTTTTGTAACAAGAAAACAAACACATTACTGCCAATTTCAATCATAAAATTAACAAATATCGGGTTACTTTTTTAAAATTCGCGAAAATAAATGATGTTTGCACACAAAATAATCGAGAACATAAAATTCAAGATGAATATTATTTTCTAATAATCATCTGCGGCAGTTTATATTGCACTGACTTTATAACACACTATCAAACATAGATAAGGTGCAGATCAACTTCAGTGCATTCACAATCCAAAATTATGCATACCGAGAATATTTTACACATTTCATAAAACAATACATCAATGGTACAAAATAAATCGATATAGGTAATCAATAAAGCGAATAAAAAATAAACTCACCAATAGACTGGGGTTCCTACTTGATAATCAATAATTCGTTAAACGATGCCGGAATGTGCCTAAGAATAGAAAAAATAAATTAGTAAATAATATAAACGCCGAGTTATAATCGATATATTATGTAGGTAAATTATTTATCCCTATTATGTTTAAAAATCATGGCTTTTCAAAATAACGATTGATATCATAAGATTTACGTTTACCTAGTAAGACCAGTTCTGTCAATTTTCAACTAATCTAAACGTTTCCTTTTCAAAACCTACAAAAATTTATGATCTCAGTTACAAAATGAAATTTACCCGCAATAAAATCAAAAAATTTCACAATAAGTCAAAAAATCAAAATTAATATCAAAAATTCATATGAAATAATAATGAGCTAGATCGGCACCCTCGCGGCAAGTTACGTCATGTTCCGTTACTACAAAAATAGGCGGGATTTTCGATAACGTATTTGCAAATGGTCGTTATAAAGTGAAATTTATTACCTCGTAATAGCGGTTCAACAAAGAAATACAACTCACATAGCCCGAATACCCCAAAATTTAGACCGATTTCAAGATGATAAATTCAATTTTGATATTTTTTCTGTTTCACAAATAATTCCAACAAGAATACGACAAATAACACCGGAAAATAACAAAGCGGCTAACTATCTTCACAATAATAATTATAATCAAAGGCAGCCATTTCGTGTTTTTGTTGTATAAACAACGTAAATAACCTTCAAAAGTTTTTTACAAAGTACACCAAACTATTTAAAATAAATAAATTATAATACCAGAATAAAACTTTGACTTAAGAAAAATATATCAACATATGTAATTACATATGAATATACTTACCTTATAACACACAATATAGCTAACACTTATATGCTTTACTACGTTATTTCTATGTACAGATGTTATAACGTTTACCCACGCTATAGTATATACTGTAGAAACACTATTGTAAAAACACAGCCTCCTTATTGGTGGAATTCGGATTGACCGCAAATTCTTAGCCAATCGCAGCACGTTATTCAAATGACATCACAAAATCAGATAAGACCGTTATGCAACGCGGGAAAATGATTATTAGAAAACACTATACGGATTTAATTAGAAAAAAAAAGAATTATTTAAATATGAATATCACAAAAAGGTTGTATTTAAAAAACTTATACTTTTTCCAAACGTAACTTTTTCTATACGAAAATTTGTTGACGAACCGATTTTGTCGATTGTAAATATTGACAATTATCAGTGTTGTCATCCGAAAGATATTATTATCGCTTTTTTACGAGTGTTTTTTTGTGTTTGTGCGAATTCGGGCGAACGATGATCTGTTTCAACTTCAATTCAAGCTGAAACACACGCAAACAGAAGTGAAGAAAAACAGAGACCTGTATTCATTTTGAAATACATTGTTCTATTTATATTTCATGCGTATATTTTTTTCATTCAATCGCAAAATTGAAATGAAAATCAAAGAATATAGATTGTTTTACCTATGAAGCGCCTACTACGGTACCATTTACCTACATGGTGAATAGTTTATTCCCTTGAAAAGAATTTCAATTTGAGTAAACTATCCACACTGATTTTTGGTGATAACATTTTTTTTGTTTATAGATTCTTCAATCTCCTCTCTTCGCTCTCTCTTGAAAAAATGAAATTACGGACGGTGTAAGCTGCGAGCAAAATATTTCTTCACAATTTAAGAAGTTTATGTTTATTTGAAATTATGAAGTAAGTTGAATGTTTCGTATAATTACCCAGGCTTTTTTCATCTACATGGTGCTGTATCCGTTAAGAAATTATTTTACGAGATATCGTGAATTTTAAAGGTTGCTATTTTCATTTTTTGCAATATTAATCGATTTCCTGTTATCACTCACACGTTTTTATTCGAATATACTTTCTGTTCTTGGAAACGTTTACATTCTCTAATTTCTTAGTACTCTAATTGTATATTTGTACGGTAATTTGATTAGATTCCTCGCTGTTCTTTGCAAAACACTAATAGTTTTACCGCGAATTCTCATCCGAATGTTTGGTTTTTTAGAGATTAAAGAGTACGTTTCGATATTATGAACGGATTCAGTGCTGGAGAAGAGGATTCCAGAGGACCACCCGATCAAGTTTGTTGTCTTGTTGATGACGGATTTCGGTGTCATCGTCCTGCAGGAAATGCTTCTTACAGCAAGCGTATTCAGAAAACAGTGACGCAAAGGCGGTTAAAACTACATCTAGATTTGGTGGTAAGAACAATATTTATCAGTTCACAAGTCATCTTATATGACTGTACCGATTATTGAACGAATACATATTGTAGAATACCTTTGCCTAACTTGTACGTAATGGCCTACTTAGAAATCTTAAATGCTATTTCCATTTTGTAAGTCATTCTCTAACAAAATTTAATTCAGCGCCGATTTTTTTCATGATAGGCTCGTCACGTATACATTTGTGATTATCACAAAGGAGTTATCCAGTCTGCTCGTTCCAAACGGAAAAGAAAAGATTCTGAAGATGATTCTAATGAAACTGATACCGATGTTCCTGAGGTTGATTTCTATCAATTGCAAGTGAATACTCTAAGGAGATATAAAAAATATTACAAAGTAGCTACTCGTCCAGGTTTAAATAAAGCTCAACTCGCAGATGTAAGTAACATCACACAACATTTACGAATATGATATTGAAAAATCATTTTCTATGTGAAGTTATCTATAATTTATTGAAATTTATTGAAATTACAGACATTATTAAAGCATTTCAAAACCTTACCGGTGAATGAAAAAGAAGCTCTATCATTCTTCATCTATGCGGTGAAAGCTAACAATAATAAATTGGACCATAAAAGTAATAGTGAAAATACGTAAAATAACATAATTGTCAGCAGTATTTACTATTGTTGAAATAGTATTATTTATTTTATTGTATAAGTTTCAATATAATTGATGTATGTATGTTCGATGATCAATTTTTAAAACCTTTTGTGATTTGTCGTGAAGTGCAGGGACGGTGCAGGTTGATTTTATTTTCACTAAAAGAAAAATTTGATTTAAGAATCACTTAGTCTCTTTTTAATGACACATTGGTCTACAAAATGGATTTTAATATGACAAGTAATTCGATCGACAAAAAATAGTTTTTTGATAATGCAAATATGTTTTTTTTAAAATTCGAATATCGAACTATTAAATGGTTAAGAGTAGGCCGAAAAATTGTTATTCGCCAAAAGATATTGAGAATATTGCTCTATAATTCTTAAATTTGGTGAGTTTTCAAAATTTACCAAGTTTAAAAATCGTTTTATACTTGACCGCTTGTCTTATTATTTTAGTTTTTTATATTGTGCACCAGCTCCAATGAAGTGCAATATCAAAAGTTAATTAATTTTTTTTATGTATAATTAATTTATTAATTTTCCTTGTATTTCCACTTATCACTGGTTTCTTTTGAGTATAAAAGTTTTGCAATATCGTAATGTTTTTTTTTTCAAATGTATTGAATTGTATTACCAAGTATACCTATTGAAATTTTTCAAGTCAATTGAAGTAATTTTTGTGATTTTCACATTTCACATCTTTACCATAATTTTTTTCAATTCTCGTTCAATATTCGCCTAGTTAATAGGCAATTTGAATATCTATCATTTGTTACGTCTATTAAACCTATTTATTCTATACACTTGTTATCAGTAGTTAATAGTAAAATATGTTGAAAATTGTTTTTCAAACCAAACAAAAATGTAACAGTTTTTTTGCATTATATGTAATATCTTTGATTATTTCATTATAGCAATCAAAGAAATTTTTTCAGGGAAGGAAATCAAAAATTTGAAACTATTTATCGAATATTTACTACGTATAAGTTGAATAAAATTTTTCTCATGACTCAATCACATAAAACGGGAACACATGCACCAGCCTTTTTTTTTTATGTTGAACATAAACCTAGTATTAATTTTCGTTGTATTTGCTCTATGTCTTATCATGCTCTCATATCCAGAATATTTTGAAATTCGCAATATAAAAAAGCGAAGTGGTCGTGAAAAAAATTTCTCCTACAAGTATTATTTCGTACAGTTTTTTTAATCTAGTACCTATATTAATATTCGCAGTGGAAAGAAATATCGTATTTTTTTTTAATTCTTCGTTAATAGGTCTTTAATAGTGCTACAAAATAGTAAAATCTGTTTTCTTTTAAGAAGCCATTTTTTGTTATTACTTTTTCCAAAACAACTTTTACGAAATTAAAATTTATTTACGGACTAGTTTCACTTTAAACATTTTGTTTTTCAGCCAAACTTCACATTTCAAAAACATATTGATCTGCAAACGAGCAAGATTTCTAGACTTTTTTCTGGGAACTTGTGACAGTAATTTTTCAGATACAATGGCATTAAAATGTAAATAAAATACTGCACGACTTTCTACATTTGTTTACTAAATTTTCATGTAACTACAAAAATTTAATTACTGCCGTAGTTGATTTCTTCTGCATAGAACGAATGTTTCAAAAATTGTATTGGAATACTTCGTAATTTTGTTATTGAGCACCACAAATCACACAAAAAACCTATTCAAATCATTCAAACTCTGAATATAATCGTTTGATTTTTCGAAATCAGTTTAATTAAATATTCATTGCATTGAAAATACATAATAAATGTAGTTAATGGAAATATTGTAAATGTAATTTTGTTGCTACATATCTAGATAATCAGTTCGAATTTCGGAGTATTAGGTTTGTATTGAAAGAGCAATGCTTTTAGTTTTATTTCTGTTTAAGGGGATATTCTGAATACACGATAATTTTTCATTGCATACCCTAAGATCGGAAGGCAAAAGTTGAGTACGTTATTAAAACAAACGGTTTGTGATTAATAATGCATAGATTTTGATGAAAATCATGAATTTGTATTCTAGAAAGTTACATCTAAAATCGTATGTATTCACTTTATTTTATTTGAAGCAATTTGTCAAAAAATATGGGTTTAAAAATCGCGTCATTTTTGAACATGATAATATGATGT
>FIZU01028507.1:0-15203 GCA_900064475.1 Pseudococcus longispinus
CGTTACGCAACGGAACGGGGCCGTTACGCAACGGAACGGGGCCGTTACGCAACGGTACGGGGCCGTTACGCAACGGTACGGGGCCGTTACGCAACGGTACGGGGCCGTTACGCAACGGTACGGGCCGTTCCGCAGCGGTACGGGAACGGGGCCGTTCCGCAACGGTACGGGGCCGTTACGCAACGGAACGGGGCCGTTCCGCAGCGGTACGGGAACGGGGCCATTACGCAACGGTACGGGAACGGGGCCATTACGCAACGGTACGGAGCCGTTACGCCACGGTACGGGGCCGTTACGTAACGGTACGGGATCGTTCCGCAACGGTACGGGAACGGGGCCGTTCCGCAGCGGTACGGGAACGGGGCCGTTCCGCAGCGGTACAGGAACGGGGCCGTTACGCAACGGTACGGAGCCGTTACGCCACGGTACGGGGCCGTTACGCAACGGTACGGGGCCGTTCCGCAGCGGTACGGGAACGGGGCCGTTCCGCAACGGTACGGGAACGGGGCCGTTACGCAACGGTACGGAGCCGTTACGCCACGGTACGGGGCCGTTACGCAACGGTACGGGGCCGTTACGCAACGGTACGGGAACGGGGCCGTTCCGCAACGGTACGGGGCCGTTCCGCAACGGTACGGGAACGGGACCGGTACGCAACGGAATGGGGCCGTTACGCAACGGGACGGGGCCGTTACGCAACGGGAAACTTGTTACCCAACGGAACGGGTCCGTTATGCGACGCGACGGTTCGATGTATACCATTTCTACCCTCTATAAAAATCCACTCTTCTCATTCGAATTTTTCTGGAAAAACCATTCCAATTTCCAAGTACATAAGTACTCAAAGGCCAAAAAAAAATTTCCAATGAAAAGAAGAATTAATAAACGCTGAAAAAAAATTGTTTGCACAAAATCCTTCGCAATATGACGTACGAGGATGCTGCTTAGCTCATTATAGCATTTCTACGCAAGAATATGTACCGGGAGTTTTTCACTTAAGCCGATTAAAATGGCGAAGTCAAATACAGGATACGTACAATTCGCGGACTTGGAAAAAGAGAAACTTTCTATCGGTATTTATAACATTTACGTGGGACGCCGGATCTTTTCTGTCGCATCAGCAGCACCGGGCGCTTAGATCTACTTCGAGAACCGCTTTAATTAATATTTTTGTAACTTTGTATGTATTTTTCGACGAAACGTTTCAACACGACACATACATATGCAATAACGTAAGACCTCCGCAATAAGGGCACGCCACCTTCGTTCTCTCTCCTTCTGAGGTATTATTGTTTGGCTTCTTTGCACACGATCTACCTACTCGTTGAAATTTCTCGTCAGCCAATTGCTATTTCATTTACCCTTGACCTGGAGGCAGCTGCATCGCCGGAAATATACATAAGATGTAAATCTGATACACGTCGAAATTCACGTATACGTCATTTATGAACTATTAGTTGGTAATTTCAAAGCAGCACGACCGACATCGACATCGACGAAGAGACATACCCCCGCTTCGCGACAAGAATTCCCACCCTAATCGTCGAACTTCTTGTCTACGCGATGACACACGTTCGACAATAGAAAATCGAACCGAAAGAACCTTTCGGGCTAGGTAATCTAATCATATCGTATAATTAAATTTCACCATACTGTAAAACGAACAAAGCGCCTCGCGACGCCCGAGCTGGCTTGCTGAATTCGAACAGTCGAGAGTAGGTATTCGGTTTTGTGGTATTTAAACGCGCGTAACATGCAAATTTCAAATTACATTTTGTTGTTACACCCTTCTCCGCCGTCAATATTATGCCCTGCGCTGCATCCTCGCTCTCGGTGTCTTCTTCCTGGCAATAGTTATACGTAGGTAAATGTTCGCGTCGTTGTACAGATATATATAGAATTCGCGAGAAACACGCTGCAGCGAACGAGGGTCGAGAGCTGAAACGCTTTCGCTCCATTTTCCATAATTGAAATAGAAAGTTGACGAAATTCTTGATTTAATTATACCTGTGCTACAACGCTACGCTGTGCTATGGCATCGCGACGGCATGACTCGAGAACTTCGAATTACTCTCGCGATTCGCGTCGTGTTACAAGAGTTTTCCGCCCTGCACCCCTTCGAATCTTCTGCCACCGTCGGTTGAAAAAGACGACGATGAACGTCTACCAGGACACCACTGACCCATTTAAGGAAGCCGATTATGCGATTAGGCGTATAATAATTTGTCAAAAATATCTCATTTGGGGTAGGAGACTATAATATCGAGAAGGGGAGGGGATTCTTGTTTCATGCACAGTGCGAGAAGGACGAAGCTATGCAAAATGCGATAATAGAGATTTCGAAGGAACGATCTCTCAACAATGAATCACATTTGCGAACGATCTTCGAAACAAATCCTCATTTGAGTGAATTACGCAAAAAGAATCTTCGTTATCGAATAATTGTTACAAATTGAATCATCGTTCGCGAATGATTCTTAAATCATGAAAGAAATTCGAGGCTGATAAACCGAAACGACTAAAAAATCATTTTTGACCATTGAATCGAAATTATCGTTCGTGAACGAGTGCAAGAGAAGCATGCCCATCAACTTTTCCTTTAAAAAAATCGGTGTTCTTGAACAATTCTTCCAAAGTAAACCATTCGCGAACGATTTTTACCGTAGTTTATTTTTAATTAAATTGTGAAAAATGATTCATCGCTTGATAGTAATATTTTTTTCAAACGAATCGTCGTTCGCGAACGAATCAAAACATCATCTTTGGCAAACGATTCTTGAACATAGATAAAAACTATCGTTCGAGAACGACTTTAAAACTAATCGTCGATTTCGAACAATCCTTCAGAAATGAATCATTCGCGAACGATTTCAACAAAATTTGTTTTTTTAATCAATTCAAGAATAATAATTAGCCATTTGTTAGAAATTATTTGAAAATGAATCGTCGTTCGCGAACAAGTAAAAAATTCATCTTTTGAACGATTCTTCAAAAATGAATCATTCACGAACGATTTCCACAAAAAAAATGTTTTCAATCGATTTACGAATAATAATTAATCATTTGCTAAAAATTGTTTGAAAATGAATCGTCGTTCGCGAAATAGTAAAATAGTTCATCTTTTGAACGATTCTTCAGAAGTGAATCATTCGCGAACGATTTCCACAAAAATTTTTTTTCATTCGAATCAAGAATAATAGTCATTTGTTAGAAATAATTTGAAAATGAATCGTTTTTCCCGAACTAGTCAAATAATTCATCTTTTGAACGATTCTTCAGAAGTGAATCATTCACGAACGATTTCTACAAAAAAAAAATTTCAACCGTTTTACGAATAATAATTAATCACTTGATAAAAATTATTTGAAAATGAATCGTCGTTCGCGAACGAATAGAAAAATTCATCTTTTGAACGATTTTTCAGAAGTGAATCATTCACGAACGATTCCTATTAAAAATGATTTTAATGGATTTACGAATAATAACCAATCATTTCGTTTAAAAAAATTGAAAATGAATCGTCGTTCGCGAACGATTCTAAATCATACATCTTCTATCGTTTGCGAACAAGTAAATGAATCCCTTCAAGTGAACGATTTTGGACAACAAATTAAAATTATCGTTCGAAAACTTCTCTAAAAAATCGTTCTTCGATTATTTCATAAAAGATTCTAATTTCTGAACGATTTTGAATCATGCATCATTCGCGAACGACTTCTACAAAAAATTGTTTTCAATCAATTTACAACAAATAACAGCAGATCATTTGATTAAAAAAATGCTAAAAATGACTCGTCGTTCGCAAACGATCCTAAATCATGAATAGTAATTGCGAATTTGTGAACAACTGTAAAAAATTACAATTCGCGAACAATTTAAAACAATTGTTCTTGAATGATTTCTAAACAGAGTGAATCATCTTGGCGAACGACTCATGACCATGAATCGAAATCGTCGTACGAACGACTCTGAAAAAACATCATTCATCAATTTTTCCATAAAAAGAATCTGTGTTTTTGAACGATTCTTTCAAAGTGAATCATTTGCGAACGATTTTGATTTAAATATTATTTTAAATCAATTTATGAAGAATAATTCGGTCATCATTTATTTGAAACTTTTTTTCAAACGAATCGTCGTTCGCGAACGAATCGAAAAATCATCTTTAGTGAACGATTCTCGACCATTAATCAAAATTTTTGTTCGAGAATGACTGTAAACGAAAAACGTTTGCCACTTTTGCAGCGCAATATTATCTGCCATTTTCGAAAAACTCTCAAGAAGTGAATCATTCGCGAACGAATAGAAAAATCACCTCCGGCGAACGATTTTAAACCACTGATCAAACTAATCGTTCGAGAACACGTCTAAAAAAATCGTTTTTCGATTTTCATTTTTGAACGACTCTTCAGAAGTGAATCGTTCGCGAACGATATCTACCAAAAAACAAAGTTTTCAATCAATTTACGAAAAATAACAGATAATAATTTTATAAAAATGTCTAAAAATGAATCGTCGTTCGCGAACGATCCTCAATCAAGCATATTTAATCATTCGTGAACGATTCTTAGATCATGAATCACAAAAAATTAACGTTCGCGAACGATTTTGGAAAATTATTCCTTGAGTGATTCCTAAAGAGAGGGAATCATCGCAGGCGAAGGACTCTTCACCATGAATTGAACAACTCCAAAAAAAAGCATCATTCATTAAATTTTCCTTGAAAAGAATCGTTGTTGTTTCAAACTATTTTTCCAAAATGAATCATTCGCGAATGATTTTTGCAAAAAAAATACTCATACTCGAGGAATTTACGAAAATTGATCAATAATTTACAGAATATTTTTTTGAAAATGAATCGTCGTTCAGTCACGAACGATTCTGCTCAATTATTCGTTCTCATTTTTGAATCCTTTATTCTCGTTCCCATTCATCTTTGCATTCGATCATTTTTTTCATCATCGCATAACGATCATCAACTCAACTGGCCAACTAATTCTAAGTCACAAGGCAGTAAGCTGGCCATACTGACATGCTAAACAGGTACCCTAGATCATCTATAAATACAATGGATATACCTCATACCATCTATACGATATAACTAACCACATACTCTACACAGATGACATCTCTTTCTCACTTTCTGTCGAGCAAGGCAGGCGAATCCATTCGTACGTGGAAAGGTGCCTCTGCCTATACATACAAAACATATACATACCTATAACGAACGTCGGA
This sequence comes from Pseudococcus longispinus, assembly GCA_900064475.1. Taxonomy (NCBI): domain Eukaryota; kingdom Metazoa; phylum Arthropoda; class Insecta; order Hemiptera; family Pseudococcidae; genus Pseudococcus; species Pseudococcus longispinus. The sequence continues at coordinate 5,236 of FIZU01028507.1, forward strand.
AAAAGGGAAAATCAGCACGAATGGGGGCTGCAGAGAACGCCCGAGGCTCGACGGCGAATCGGGGTAGAAGAGAGAGAGAACCGTGTTAAAATGAACCTGTCGCCGACGTATGTTAAACAGAGAAATTATTTACGGCCATTAAGCGAATAGTTAACGCATTACCATATAAATTACGTCAGTACGTGACACCAGAAACGGTATCTGCCTGTGAATCGCATCAATTTTCCTTATCAGATTTATTATTCCATCTTAATGGCGCACATGTGTTAATTCACTCGAATAACTTAGCCCTTTCTCTTTCTCGAACTACCCCCCCGGCCTGGGAATATTTTCATTTCACGGTCCGAAGGCATTGTCTCATCTTCGCTCATCCCTTATTTTTCTTCTCCGCAAACGTTTTAAAAAACGGACGAAAAATGAAATAGAGAAATATTTCGATTAGATGAGAAGGGGGATGTATCGTTCAAGTGCCCACAAATGATCCAAATTTGTATAGGTGATTGTTCTCCAAGAGCTTTAGGTACTTGTTTGGTAATTGGTATTCATTTGAAAATGTACGCTATCGAAGTAATGGATTCGAGAAGGGAAAATTTAGGTAGATTATTTTTCATCGACGACGTCGGATGACGCGAAGTAGGGTATTTTTAACATAAAAACCAAGGAAATGGTCCAAAATATTCGAGTTCCCATTTAATAAATACGTCTAAACAAAAACGACGAAATAAAATTGCATATTTGATAGCCACACCACAAGCAAAAAAGGGCGAAGGGGCAATTTAAAAAAATTTCGAGTAAAAATTGGTAATACAAATTCAAAAACGAAGAATTTCAGGACGTCTACGTAAGAAGCGAATAATAATAAAATAAAAATCGAAGCCTTATGCAAGTAATAAAACTGCAATAAAAAAAATTTAGGGCTGTATCGATATTCGAGGATTTATAGAAGCCATAAAAATTAGTGATTCAACAAAGCGATTTGGTTTTTAGAGGAAAAGTGGAGAGAGACAAAGTTGAATTTTACAATGTTAGATATTGATACTTTCATTAATTTTCCAAAACTAAACCCATAAACAGAGAAAATAATTTCAAACCTTTAAAAAATACACATCAAAATTTTCTCAAATTCGTAACTTATCGTAAAAATTACAATTAAAAAAGGGAAGATAATAAATCGTGAAAATTAATAAAAAATAATCCAATTTCTCACGAGGTTGAAAAAAAAAAGCATTTTATAGGCATGAAAATAAAAGGACGAGACCAACGAGACTCGAGAAAATAGGCTACAATTCAATTTGTTTCTTTTTCAAAATTAATGTATCGAAGGTTCTCTCACTTTATTCAAAATCCACAAATTTCAGTCAAAAATGACGAGCAAAATTCGAAAAAACATCCCAAACTAAACACATAACACGTAGTAGGTGGTTATCACTTATCTGGTTTCCAAAATTAAGGAAAAAACAATAATTCGATCATTGTTTTCGACTCTTTTTGATTCACTGGTCACGACATCCAAATACATTTAAAAAAAATTCTTCATTTGCATTCATAAAATCATTTCAAGCCATTGTTAACCGAATTCGGTGCATGAATTTTCACTCCAACATTTTTGTAAACAAACGTTCATCTCATTTTTGACACTTTTTCTCGAATATAAGAAGTAATACCACCACATGATCCATATCAACGCCAAATTTCAAATTTTTATTCAAAAATCAAAATTCTGAATTAATTTAGCCATAAAAATGCTTGAAAGTAAACAATAACATTAGAAACCGAACACTCGTGCACGTGGATGCGCGGTACATTGGGCGCAGATAAATACAAAACAACACGTATTTTGAACAAAATTCGATTAGATCACTTTTTTCACTCATTAATTGGTTCTTCAAATAATCTGAATCGTCCGAATACAATAAAACATTCACTATTTACTCAACACAATTCGTCATTCCAAAATCAAAACATTCAGATTGTGTTAGTAGTATTTCAAACTGATAAGTTTATAGCTATGAAGAACTATAAGCGAACATAAAAGATTCAAGTTTTATGGTCAATGCTCTAAAATGATTACCTTATTTAGAAATAGAAGCTACCCTCTGATATCCAGCAGCAAAGAAAGTCACAATACACAAAAGTAACACAGTTTCAGACACAGTTTTAAGATGAAAATCAAGTAAAACGTTTAATGTACACGACCAACGAAGTGAAGAATTACGCGAATCAACAACGAAAGTAATTAAAGTCGGTTTTTCGAACAAGAATAAAGCGAAACAAATTATTAACGAAGAAAAAAAACGAAAACGAAGTGCGAAACTCAATCTACGACTCGTGACGTACAACGAAAACTGATAACGGATTCTCAAATCAAAATAACCGTTTCCAGGAATGTTGTACGCAAGTTGACTGCAACAACGGGTTGAACGCGTTGCTTCGACAGTGTCGCCACTTCACATAACCAAAATAACATAAATAACAATTGACTCAATCATTCTTTCTTAACTTTACACAGAGGTGATGTAATATGAATAAAATGCTCAAATGAGTAAGGAAAAGGCCCATGATTCATCATCAAGCATTCAAACTATAATCTCCCTTATCTCAACACATAGGAGATGATGTAATATGAATATAATGCCCAAATGAGTAAGGAAAAGGCCCATGATTCATCATCGAGCATTCAAACTATAATCTTTTCTATCACAATAATAAAACTTGAATTCTTTTGAAGAAACACCTTCTGCTGAAAATATAGCACAGTGATTCATACTTACACCAAATACACATAAATTCCTGTTCATTTATTCACTGCATCGAGCATCGCAGATACATTACGAATCTTTTGAAAAATTTTCTTCATAAAAACCCAAGTCAATAACGTATTAGACCAGTTTATTTTATTCCATTCGCATTACGAGTACATTCACAACAAAACCAACATAAGATATATTTAACTACCTACGCAATTTAATACCAGTTAGAAAAGAACGTAAATTCTTCAATTTCTACACAACCAGTACGTAAATTTAACTTTCAACTGAAAAAAAAAGAGCTAAATCCTCGTAAAACATAAATTTCCAACTAGCTTAAAGGAAATAGTAAACCATTACGGGAACAAATTGGCAACGATTCAGAATTGTATGGTGGAAAAAATGGAAACAAAACGATAAGAAAAGTTTCTGATGAAATGTATGCGTAAATTTGCATCTTCTTTTTCTTTTATGGCAGGATGAAAAAATATGAAAGAGTAAAACTATTATTCTATTAATTCAGCAAATTACAAAAAAAAATTTACGTATCATCACAGTTTAGATAGATTCAATCATCGCAATAGCACCGATGTCATACGTTGATTACTGACAACGTACTTTATTTTTGATCGGCCGAAATGCATATCGTTTCTTCCGATGCTAATTCATCTGTATTCGTGAAATTGACAACTCCTTTTTCTACTTTTAATCCTTTTTCAGCTAGAATATCTTCAATATTTCTCTTCTTCGAATCAAACCATTTCAAATTGTCTGCTATCAGATGATTACTACTGCATCCGTCGCAGCGAATTATCACAACTCCGTTCGTGTAAGCGATTTTGGAGAAATGCTTCTCGTTACGAGTATTGCAAATTTTACATGTGAAGTGTATTTTCATTTGTAAATCCGCTTTATTTGGTAATACATTTGGCTCAGGAGCTGTACAGCAGTGTTTGAATTGTTGAGCGAAATTCGGTATGATTCTGGTTTGCCTACTTCTCAATGGATGAAGTAACGTCGAAGATGCTTTGAATAACAAACGAACTCTGTTTAACGACATTTTGACACAATAATTTCAACTTTTCACTAATAAATTTCACATTTAAGTACAAAAAGTGATGAAATCGGTGAAGATTGAAAAAAAAATTCAAGTTGTTATCATTGAAATTTAAAAAAACAATGTTGAAGTTCAAACCCATTCCAAAATTCGTTTAAATAGGAAAACTAAAAAGAATTGATATATTTTTTTGCCACGATTTTCGGTGAAAATTAATTGTAGAATACTATTTTAAAACGTATGAACTGAAGTAATAAAGAAATTAATTTTGTTTAGATGAAAAAAATTGAAAATTTTTAATCACTGTACATGAAAATGAATTTTAAAATCAGTAAATTTGGTAACATTGTTCCGACGAAACAAAACAACGTGCTTTCTTATCAGAGCTTTCATAATTCATAAACTTTTTCAAGTTTTCGAAATAATTGTGAACTTAATATGTTAAATCCACGTTTGATTTCATTTTTATCGTAAATTTCAGTTGCATATCATTCACAATCATCCTGATCTAGCACTCCTCGGAAATGAAGTGCGGAAAACCTTATAAGAAAAAAACTCCGGTGATCACTAAGTAAGTATCTTTTTCTTTCGCTTGCAACGATATTGAATCACTTTCTAATATTACCATCCTATTCGCAGATCAAGCACTAAAGCCAATGCTCCTCCTTCGAATCCAGATCACCAAGATGTGCCTCAAAGTATGAAACAATTCATAAAACTGAAACAGCTTGCTGTAGCCGAAAGCGCTGATAACAAAAAGAAGAAAAATAAATCAAATCAGAAAAATACTGAACGATCACAACCAAATACTAAAAATAGTGAAAAGCAACCATCGAACATTAATTCGAATTCAAATGACAAGTCAGCCTCAAATAATATACCACCGAACAGAAACATTAGACCGGATAAAATGCAAGGTTTAAGAAAGAAAAAACACCTAAAATTTCAGAAATTAAAAGATAAACGAAAGCTGAAAAAGCAGCAACAGAAAGAGAAAGATACCGTCGGTGTTGAGGAAACTTTGAAGGATCTTCAAAAAGAAGATATCAAATTTGGCGAAGTTGCTCATCGACCTCCTCAAATATCCGTTCTTCCTAGAAAAGTAACCAAGACTGGGTTCGAAAATCGGGTGAGAATTTTATATTCGCAATGTAATTAGATATTTTATGACGTTATAACCTGGAATATTGTTTTTTGTTGCAGCCTGGACGAAAAGATGATTTATTATTGAAGTCTTTATTGAAAAATACCAGCTATGGAAAAGAATCGCGAGTTCCGTTGACGGATAAGAGGAAGAATCTATCTGTGTCTGATCAAAGACAAATAGAAGCTGAACGACAAAAGGCTATGTTAGCATATAAAAATATGAAACAAAAGCAATCTAAAATAAAGAATATGTATAAGTATGGAGCTACATAAGCGGCAACCACGGCAACAACGGCAACTAGCAACTTGAAACAGTGGGCTGCGGGAAGGAACGAAGGAAGCAACTGGCAACCGAATCAAAAGATTTTGATTCGGTTGCTGGTTGCTATTGCTGGTTGCCGGTTATGTAGCCGCGGCCTAAGTAAAATGCATTTGTAGTATTTCCAATAATAATTTTTACTTTCAGCTGTAAAGTGAGTGTAATGCGAATGTGATGGAAGTTCGTATTCCAGACCTAAAAATTGAAATGAAAATGAAAGATTAAATCCCAGAATAGCTGAATTGCGTGTTGAATGATTGTTATGTAATTTTCTACATTCTAAAATCTTACGATGGAAAGTTTTTGAACGAAAGAATTTTGAAATTTGAGTAAAAAGTTGGAAAAATACGCTATCCTTTCTTTCCAGTTTCCTGTCTGGCATTCCTGATTTCATGAATCAAGAATCAAAATTGTACAAATTTGAAAATGCGTTTATTTTTAATTACATAATTAATTTTTTATTGTAGTGACCATTTACTTAAATTATCTTCTCTTGTTTTTCGAGTTGTATTTTAAATAATCAAAAAAAATTGAAATTTAAAAATTGTAAATTGAGATAAAACATTTTTTCCACAAACACAAGGCATCGCATACGACTGCGTGATTTCGCAACGCTCAAACTTATTGGAAAAAAGCATATCACCGTTCGACTTATTTACATAAAAAATTTGTTTATAAATAAATCAAAGAAAATCTGTGTGAGAGCCGACTCTAGTGATGTGTTTTGTGTTATAATGTAAAAAATATTACTAAAATTAAATTAATATCCCCTGTAAATGTTTTTTAACACAATAACGTAACGTTTAAAATGTAAAACACCCGTGCGACTCAGCCCATAACAACTAGCAATGTCTACGAAGTTTTTCATCTTCGTAACATCAATCATCCTTTTCCACTGGAGATTTGAGGTAACAGCATCATGTCCAGGGATACCGGACACCAATTGTACCTGTTCTTCGAAAACTCCAAAAGCCAAGCCTGCTGCCATCAAACTTCAAATGAAGTGTACACATATCAATAGAATAGAAGACTTATCATTCCAAAGAACTCTCAGCAGTAACATAAGCATCGCTCAGCTGTAAGTTTTAAGATCGTCTACGGTTTCAATCGTGATCTATGCGTTGATTTCAATGAGTATTATGTCCGTTTCAGGGATTTATCGGATAACAACTTGACCGTCCTTACATTCGAATCGTTTTTATTGACGAAGTTGAACAAGCTGTAAGTGTTTTCAGTGTGTTTCGTATTTCATTGCTGATTGGTTCCTAATTCGATTATTTTATCATTTACAGTGATTTAGGAAGTAATAATATTCATCATATTGAAAAAGGAGCATTTCACAAGTTGAAAAATTTGAAAAATTTGTAAGTGGAAATATTACTTCCAAAATGCCGAATAGAAAATTAATTGTTATTTATCTATTTTTACAGAATATTATCGAATAATAAACTAGAGAACATCGATGCAGACATGTTCGAAGGATTACATTCTTTAGAAACTTTGTAACTATAATTTTTTTTCTTATAATATTTAATAAATTCGAACTTCAATTTTTAATTTTCAACTTTTCCGTAGAAAACTTGCCAAAAACTATCTGACCGTGATACCAGAAGATGCTTTCATCGATACGAAACTATCATATTTGTAAGTTGATCTAAAAATCGGACAAAATTTCGCCATAACTAATCAATATCAATTTACAGAGATATCTCCGGTAACCCTTTGGTTTGTTCCTGCGAAATATGGTGGTTACGTACGACTCATATTGAAATACCAGATCCTCGTCCATCGTGTATATCTCCAATTTCAAATTCCGAAGACTCGATCAGTTTTGTACAAGCTTTTAAAGAATGCACTTGGGATACAAGACCTGTTTTTAGTCTACATTTAGAACCGGATCAAGATCAAGTGGGTTTTTATTCGTTTAAAATTGAAAAAAAATTATACGAAGATGTCAACTCTTGATTTTTGTCTTCGGTTAGATTATTTTCGAAGGAGATTCTTTACAATTGCTCTGCGAGCTAGACGACTACCCAATCATGAAAAATAACGAAGAATTGCATTGGACGTTGAACGGTCAAGATGCTTTGGCATTATTTCCAACATCGGTGAGAAGTTCTTATGATGGAAACGAAGGCCGCAGCAAGTAAGGATTTTTTAAATATGGTTGATTATTACTCTGAACTTGATCTAATTGTACATAATTTCTTTTAGTACTCTGATAATCGAAAATATCATCGAAAAACAAGCCGGAGAATGGAGCTGTAATTTTATTTCACCAATTGGCAACAAATCTGCTTCCGTATGGGTGGTTGTCATTTCAAAACGAACCATTTACTGTGAAATTACCGGTATAAATTGATAGCGTCGTGTCATCTGTGCCACTCGTTTCAAACAGATTCTGTTATTAAAAATATATCATTTGATTTCAGTTTCTGATACCGATAAAGGTCGTTACATTTGGCCTGAAACTATCTCAGGGCGTAAGGTAAGTCTACCCTGTGAATTAGAAGACAAAAGTCAACAGTTTTCATATGCTACTCATACCTGCTCCAATAACGGTTCCTGGTTCGATTTGAATACCAATGTTTGCCCTTATACGAGCAACATCACACGAATTTTACAAGAATCGTCAAAGGTAAAGAACGCTGAACTAAATGGATTCTGAAAAAAAAAGGTCGATAACGTAATTCGTGCTCAATTTTCATTCTTTCAGATGAATTTGACTCACGACAAGTCTAGTTTAATCGAAAGTGCAGTTTCTTTACGTACCTTCATTTCGGAAAATGTACAGAACGTGGTTAACGTGGTAGATTTCCACTTCATCGTAACCACCATTCAAAATTACCTCCCTTACTTGGAAAAAGAACCAGAGGTAAATGAACATCAATCAAAAAATCGATCAAACCGGCATGTTTCTAATCTCAATCATGTTTCAGTTGGGAAAATATCTAATCGAGATTGTAAACTGCGCTTTAAAATTACCTCGCGATATTATGGAAAAAGCCCAACAACAGCATAATGCCTGCTCAAGCCTTATAAACGCTATTGAGAATATTATGAAGTTCTCGTCCATGTCCGAATTTTATAATGTGAGTTTTGCAATACAAGAGAAAGGATTAGAATGCTGATATTGATTGGTTTCGTATTCTTGTAGGATGAATTAGTCATTAAGGAGATTCCCCTAAGTTCGGAGGCGTTTCCAGGGATGATTTGTTCGTGGATTAAGAGTGCCAATGGTGTACTCGACAGTGTTAATTGTTCGTTTACTAATATATCTATGATTAAGGGACAGGTTAGTTGAATTTTTAGAGAATGGTTTCCTTCAAGATGCCTTGTAAATTTTCGTAATTGAATATTTTTCAGGATGTCGAAGCTTCTATTCAATTACCATCGACTTTATTCCAACCTAGTGAATTCGAGGCACATCATTCTTCCGATTACCATTTAATGGTCGCCATGTTCAAAGACAACCGATTATTCCCAGATAAAAATGGTTACAAGGAATCATCTTCAGTATTTGCTATGAATTTAAGTACGTTTCCTTCTCATGAACTCTTTTCACTATTAATAAGCTGAATTCAAGTTAATCAATAATATCTTTTCTAGTCGATACGAAAACGGATAAATTAGAAAAACCCATAAACATCAAAGTAAAAAACTACGACTATGATGCTCCAAAATTAGCTTGGTGGGATTTAGATGGAGGTGTATGGAGAACGGACGAATGTCGTTTGATACCAGGAGGTTTCCAAAATTGGTTGTCGTTCCAATGCAGTCGTATAGGATATTTTTGGCTATTCAATGAACGAGATGATGATACGATGCCTTACACAAAAGAGTGAGTATTTCATGGAGATGTTTTTTTTTAATTATCTCAGTAACGAGTTGTGATAATGATTGCGTGATTTATCAGTGTTCTCAGGAAACCAATGTTCAATTTCCTGCATCCGTCTATTTACGTGGGCACGTTTATCAGCGTAACTTGTCTGTTGCTGGCCGCTGCGACTTATTGTTTTTGTTATTCGCATATACAGATGAGTAAAAAAATGAAGCATTCGTTGGCCAATACGTGGTTATCGACTTCGTTATTTTTGCTTACGTTTAGGTGAGTGAAATAGGCGCTGATTTGCCTTTACGGATTGAAGGTTATTACCGGAGATAATTTTGGAGAAATGGGGTGGGAATTTTCAGTACAGGTGCCAAAAACTTTAGAATCCATTTACGAGATGTTCAAAAAATTTTGTGTTAAAAGTTGTAATGAAGTTAGAGTGCTTGAAATTGACTTTCAGTTGCATTCATTTCTATAAAAATCCACAATCAAATCTCAAACAAACGTGTTTTTTTATTTAAGTTTTTTTTTAACATTCTGTAAAAGTTCGAAAAAAAGCGTAGGCGGGTTTATAGGGGTGATTTGGCCCTGAGCACCGAATTTTAAATTATACAGTAAAAGTTGGTCCTTATGGCCTAAACCCCCTATGACAAAATTTTTAGCTCGAGTAACCCCTTTTAGGGGGTAAAATGTAGATTTTCGTTAAAAATTTCCATTTTTGGCAGTTTTCAACCAAATTTTTTCAAACTTGCAAGGATGGTAGTCAGTATCAAGGGTGATTTTTGGAATTTTTTGAAAAAAATTTCGAGCTCTTTTTCAAGGTCAAATGGACATTTTAAGCTTTCCATGGGCCATTTTGGTAACCCC
>FIZU01028515.1:0-18846 GCA_900064475.1 Pseudococcus longispinus
ACATTTAACCCACCAGAAGGGGTTAAGGTTGAGATATCGAGCTAAAAATGTTGTCACGTGAGTTTTAAACCATAAGGACCAACTTCCACTGGATAATTTAAAATTCGGTGCTCAGGGCCAAACACCCCTGTAAACTCGGCTACGCTCTTTACTATTTATTTGAAACTAAACCAATACGATGCTGACTTCAGGAAGCTAAAAAACGCGAAGAAGAAGAACGTCAACGTAAAGAAGCGGAATTGAAGTCGAAATTGGAAAAAGAAGAAGCCGAACGAAAGGCCAAAGAAGAAGCAGAAAGGTACGAGTGTAGTTTACAATCAATACCGATGTGACGAGAATTTCTCTGAATTATTAACCTATTATTTATCGTTAGGTATCCTTTTAAAAGTAATACATTTAATAATACCTATTTTTTCTTGCAGACAAAGAATAGAAAAAGAAGAAAGACAAAAGAAAGAAGAAGAAGCAAGATTACTTAGGAAAAAACGCGTCGAAGATATAATGTTGAGAACACGCGCCAACCGAAGCACTCCTAAAGCTACACCAACCAAGGTATTTTGACTAATTTCAGCAATGACTGGATGGCAACTTGGATTTTTATTAACATATGATTTTTTGGACTGATTGTAGGAAAATAATAGTGAGATAATCGAAGAAAACTTGAACGGCGTTAATAACAAGGAGATTTTCGATAACACTAATAATAACTCGAATGAGCAATTCCTTATATCAGAACGAGGCGAAAACGATTCCTCAAATAACTTGAATTCGAAACAAAATGGCGTTCATTCGTAAGTGAAGTTCATAGTGAAGATATTCTCACAGTTTGTTAATCGATCTAATCATTCTAACGGTTACTTTTGTTTCTGCTGTAGGACGCCCTCGAACGTAACCAGTAATTTACTAGATTTGTCAGATTTCGACGTCATTAATACGAATATGATTTCGGGAGCAGCAGTTTCTTCTCAAATAATAGACATACCAGTGGGAAAAGATAATTATAATTCGAATAAACAAGATATTACGGGTCAGCATTTCACATTTTATTAATAGATCTCGTTAGTTGACATATTTTAACAATTTGATTTTCATTTTACAGATTTACTATCGTAAATTTTCGCCTAGGAAAATATGTATTGTTTATGTGCGATTATCGAAAATCAAATGCACGTGAATTTGTACGCGCCTACTATCTTGGAAACGATAGAAAAAATTTGCAAATGTTGAAACGTTTGAACACGGCGCGGCGCCGATATGCACTCGTAATCAATATTGCTCATCGCCGAAATCTAAAGTTATAATATTTTTATTATTCAACGCTTGTTCGTATAAACATTTTTTCATTGATCGGCGATATATATAATTTTTTTAAAAAAAACAACGCTTTTTACACGGTTATTTTATGTGTGTTGACATACTGTTTCGCAGTTGATGTTGTATAATTGTATAATTTATTTTTCAGTTGATTCTACGAGTATTTTTTTTCCTCTTCTTTTTTTCCCCTTTCGTTTAGAGTCACATATCGTGTACGCGCTTTGAAATGTTTTTATAGTTTTGACTGATAACTTAATCTTTTAAAGCGATTTTATGTAGAAAATGTTTTAAAACTTTTAATTTATTTATTTATATTTTTCATAGAGAAAATTTTCTGGTAGGTATGTGTACTAATAAATACTGCAGGAACGTGTATAAAAATTGCATTATTGTTATTGTAATATTTTTAACATGATTGATCGCGCTTAAAATGCTATAATCATTAAAATTGTTTTAACTACGGATATTAGAATGAATATATTTATTTTTTTTTACGTCGGGTTATTTTCAATGTGTGATAAGAGGGAAACTGCGTTGAAAGGTGTGCTAAACCAATTTTCCAGGGGAAGGGGGAATGAAAAATTTTCCAACAGTCAAAAAATATTTCCGATTCTTTTTGTCACTTTGGGCAACCCTTTTTTTTAAAGTAGATAAGGGATTTTTTTACAGGTAAGTACCAAGGTACGTTAAATACCTATTGGAAAAATTAAACTATGAGTTGTGTAGCTCATTTTTGGCGATTATGTTACTGTATTTCGTATCCGTCTGTCCGTCCGTCCGTCCGTAACGCTGATATTTTCCGTGACTTTTAGACATTTTGTCAGACTTGATGAAACTTATAAAAATAATTTTAAATATCCAGACTAATATTTTTCAGAGGGTGACTACTGACTTTTAGACTTTTTGAAATTTATAAGAATTTTGAATATGCAACCGTAATATCCTTGATGAAATTTTTAAAAAATCCTATAATGATCGGAAATATGAGTTTTACCTTGAAATGACAATTTTGACCAAAATATTCACAAGCTGGACAAAAAACTAACAGTTGACCAAAAACAACGATTTTAACCAAAATGACAATTTTGACCCAAAAAATTGCAAGTTTGATAAAAAAAAATGACAGTTTGGACCAAAAAATAACAATATTGACTTAAAATGATGATTTCGACCAAAAATGGCAGTTTTTACCTTAAAACGACAATTTTGACTAGAAATGACGATTTGGACCAAAAATTCACAATTTGGACAAGAAAGACAGTTAATAAAAAAACTGAGATTTTGACCAAAAATGACACTTCCTAACTTGAAATTACGATTTCTACTTTGAAATCACAATTTTGACCAAAAAATGAGAATTTTGACATGGACTGACAATTTTGACAAAAAATGGCAGTTAGGACTGGAAAATAAAAAAAATGACAAAAAATGATTTTGACAAAATATGATAATTTTGACTAAAAACAGAGATTTTTAACCAATATAATGACAATTTTGGCCATAAATTTATGACGATTGTGAACAAAAAATGGCAATTCTGACAGAAAATGATGATTTAGACCAAAAGTGGCAGTTTTTACCTTAAAACGACAATTTTGACTAAAAATGACGATTTGGACCAAAAATTCACAATTTGGACAAAAAAGACAGTTAATAAAAAAAACTGAGATTTTGACCAAAAATGACACTTCCTAACTTGAAATTACAATTTCTACTTTGAAATCACAATTTTGACCAAAAAACGAGAATTTTGAGTCAAAATTCTCGTTTTTTGGTCAAAATTGTCAGTCCATGTCAAAATTTTTGACTTGACATGGACTGACAATTTTGACAAAAAATGACAGTTTGGACTAGAAAATAAAAAAAACAAAATATGATAATTTTGACTAAAAACAGAGATTTTTGACCACCAATATAATGACAATTTTGGCCATAAATTTATGCCCGTTAGTACGTAACGCCGACATTTTTCCAAAAGGATTTAGTTTCTTTTTTCTCTCAAATTTTATAATAATTTTTGGAAAAATATTTTTATAATCAAAGAGAAATGGGTTCAGCTAGGGGGGGGGGGGCGCAACCAGTCGCCTGATAAAATATAATGAGGTCGTAGAAATGGAAAATGCAATTAGTTTCTCGCAGTGGGGCCTACCTAAGAAAAATAAAAGGCAGGGATGGAAAACTGAAAAGCGAAATTGAAACTGAAAACCAAAAACTGAAAACTGAAATGATTTTTCGAGACTGAAACTAAAACTAAAACTGAAAAATCCAAAACTGAAAAGTCAAAAACTGAAACTGAAAAAATTATTGGTTTCTGTTTCATTTTTTCTTTCTTATGATGATTGATGCTGAATTTGTATGAATGATCGCATAATGATCGTACAAAGTGTCAAATTCATGGTTTTTTGGTTGATAATCATAATTTTTAATTGTTTTTTCATTCAAAATGATCGTACAGAATGTCAATACTATGGTTCTTTGATACGATGCACAACCTGATTTATTAAACTGAATTTTTTTCAATGGAAAATAAAAAAAAATTAAAGATTAAAGTAAAAAAATTAAAAGTGAAAGTGAAATCAAGAAACCAAAACTAAAACTGAAACTCTCAAAGCTGAAATTGAAAACTGAAAAGTGAAACTGAAATAATTTCAGTTTTCCATCCCTGATAAAAGGTTGACAAACGCGTTGTGTGGGTGGTGGATGGGGTAGAGAGCAAAATAGGGTAGAAATAATTGAAGAAGCTTCGTTATATTCGTAGTAAATGTTTGAAAACTGAACTTGTCCTTGTAAATTCGGATAGATTTTATGAATATTTGAAAAATAAACGGTAATCTTGATTAATAATTTGATATTTCTTGAGGGGGAATGAAATTCGAAAATTGACTGGGCGTGCATGGTACGCTTGGCACACTTTGTAGCCACGCCTTTATCTGAGAACTGCAACTCTACCTAATTCGGATCAACAATAAGCTGCCGATTCTATAGTAACAATAAAACGGAAAATTTGAAACAATTGTTCACTTTCGAATTATTCAAAATTTTTGAATGATTCATACTGAAACAACGAATCGAACTGACAATATCTTAATATGATAAAAAATAGTCTACAGCTACCTCAATAATACACTCATTACTGAAAAAAATTTTCGAGATGTTTTAAATTTATATTTATCCCAATAAAATGAACACAACAAAATTCTACAATGATTAACATTGACGTGAAATATACGCAACAAGAAAAATATAAATAAGATTGAAAAATTCAATTCATAAAACCAGGTATTTCGATAATAATACCTTGCAAATCATACTATCCGCTTGAGAAATAAATTAATAATATTCACCGACATGACATTAGAATAAACCTTCAACTATTTTGGAAATGCGAAACACTCGTTTGGAAGAAACCTGAAAAATAATAAAATTTTCGTTAATTTTTTCCATGTTTTTTTTCAGCCAGTGCAGGTATATTAGTACTGAATTTTTCATTACTTTTTCGCTTAATTTTGTTATCTTTATCTTTTTCTTTATCCTTCTCTTTTTCTTTTTTCTTTGCTTGTTTTTCGCTTTTCTTCTGAGCTAGTTTCTGTTTCCTCGTATTTTCTTTAAATTGATTTACCTTCTCGTCTTTGAGTTCTAAAACAGTGATTAATAAAGTTGTTTGAATGCGTAATAGTGAATACAACGTCGAATGGATAATTTTCGCGATAAATTCTACTTACGTAGTTCTTTTTCGAGTAAATCTATATTAAAATTCTGCTTGCACGATAAAGCTTTCATAATCAGTTCCGGACTTGTTTTTTCTTCTTTTTTGAATTTACGTTTCATGCATTTTCTGGTTCTACCGGGAAATAAAGTTGCCATTAATGTGAAATCCGTTCCGACCGTGCTCAGTACTTTGTAAAATTTCAACGTTTCTATAAACAGACAAATTTTTCGATAAAAACCAAAAATAAAATTAATTGATTAATTGATAATTAACTGAAATACCATGAGGACTCCATTGCTTTCGAAAACTATTTCTTTTATTGTACGAAGTATAACTTAGAGCGCATTCTTCGATAACTTCGGAATTGGCTAGTGCGTTTCTGGCCTCGGATACGCCAGTTTGCTCGATAACCTTGGAAAAAAATAGTCGCATATTAAGTACCATACTAGTAAGAGAATTTAATACAGCATGAGATATTATAAGTGAGAAATTTATTCACCAAACTATCCATATCTATGACAACTTCTCCATCTGCGCCAACTTTTAATTTAGGAACGGGTAAATTTTGATTTTTCTCTTCTTTTGATTCGATTGTTTGTTTTATATCTTCGGTAGGTTCTTCTTTCTTTATTCTCGACTTTTTGTTGTTGGTGTTAGATTTTTTAGATTCCTTGGTTCTGAAAATAGTTCGATGAAATAGGTATTATAAAATTGTACTCGTAATGACGTCGAATATTAGGTATTAAAAGTAAAATGCGTACTTGACTTCGTTCGACTCTCCTTCACTTTCATCTGTTTTAGCACTAGAAAAAGAAAAACAATATGAATATTTTTCAAAAGGCGGAAATTCAAATCGATGGAAAATTACTCACTCGGAAGATAAACAGACATTGTCGTGGATTAAATCGTACATAGTTAGCTTTTGCTTTTTCTCGGTGGGTTTTTCTTTTTTCGCTGCCGGAGTTGCTCTTTTCCTGAAAATAAAGCAATCGAGTATTAGGCATGAAAATAATTCGAAACGAACGCTCAATCTAAACAAATCATACCTCACAATAGGTTTGGAAACCAGAATCTCCAAATCGGAATCGTTATCAGAAAAATCAAGAGGATCATCGGCATCAAATTCTGCTACGGATATATCTTCAATGGTACTTCCTGTAGATTTGTTATCACAGACATCGACGAAATTAGTGTTGACAGATAATTTAAACACATTCGAGCCATTTTTATTGGAATTATCCTCCACTTCGGCGGATGAATGGTCGTCTATAATATTACATTGTATTTCACCGATAACAACATTGTCAATTGCTTCCCCAGATCCTTCGAATATACGTAGGTTAATATCTAAATCGCGCTTCGAAGTGGCGTCTGCGTCTTCATTACTCGCATCACTATCGCTTTCGTCGTCTTGTTCGAGTTCTTTCAGTTTATTAATTCTTTTATTATGCCGAGCTATTTGATTCTTCGAATAAACACTGGGTAATTCTACCGGTTTGGGTTTGTCATCGGCTTCGGTTTTACTAGCGTTCTTTTTACTGGCTGTTTTACGTTTCGGCTTAACGCGTTTGGCTTTAATTGGTGGTTTTTTACCGCGCGATTTCTTCGCGTTGTCTTGATTTTCTGCAGAAGGCGATTCGGGCGGAGTTTCTCCACCGACTGTGACATATTCGTATTCTATTTTATTGTCAGTCGAATTGGCATTGACTGTTTCGACCTCGACTTTTAATGGCGAAGAATCGGCTGTATTCGAATTCAGGCTTTCGGTACTGGCAGATTCGGGCGTGATGACTTCGATAATAATATTATCGTCGGAACTTAGAATATCACCGTTGTCGTTCATCTGCGGTATTGTATCGAGATGTTGACTAGAATCATCCCACTCAATAATGTGCTCGATTACTTCTGTATTGCTCATTATAATATTCGAGTTATTTCGAAAATTGAATGTGAAAACATGCCTTATGAAACTTTTACGTAAATGAGGTAATAAACTTCACTCGCGAAATATTACAGTTTCACCGGAAAACGACCGATCTACCGAAGAACATCGTGCTAATTGTTATCACACCGATCGAAAAATGAATTGTTTATGAAGATTAATTCGTGTTTATGAAATAATAAACATGGTGAAACACAAAGAAGCCGCCGATTCAATTCAGCGGGAACGCGGCCTTCCGCTAGGATCGCTGTTGTCGTATTCTTGAAGATAATTTTTTTTTTAAGAAAAAAAATAAGAAACGCTTTCTTTGGGAAATTATATTTGCTTCAATTATTAAATACGATTAAAAATTAGAAAATTCAAAATTAACAAATTGGTAGAAACGAGAACTAGAACATGAACAACTTATAAAATTTAAATTAAGTGTAAAAACGATAAGTTTCTTAATATTACACGTAGGTATGTTTTGGAGAATGCTATGAAGTACGTATTTGAGAATAAGCTCCTCATTATTGATTGATGATTGTACAAAGTATGTGAAAAATACGCATGCAAATAAACTATTTCGAATTCGGTATACAAATCATTCAATTTTGACTTATGAAAACACTTTCGAATCGTATTTTGCAAGCCATTGATGTTTAGGTAGCCCAGCTTTAACGATTTTTTTGCCACTATGAAGTACTTCTGCTACTTTAGCAACAATAGGATCAGCTCCAATGGATGCTGCTGCGATTACTTCATCGTCTTTCAAATAATACGTAACAAATTTGAAATCTTCAAGATCACCAACAGTAACCGCCTCGGTGAAACCATGCCCGTAGCCTAGAAAACAATTTTAATTTTAATTTCAACGAGTTAATCACAAAGAGGGGGAAAAAAGTTGATTGAAATTACCGGAATATCGCAAATTCAAAGAAAACATGGACGAGAAAAAGAATGGAACTGATCTGATTGGTTCTTGTTTTCCTAACATATTTAGAGCAGCGATTCTACCATGATGTTGAGCTAATTGCCAATGCCCAATACTTGCTTTGATATCTTTTGCTCCGTGAACTGGAGCATTGCATGTATCACCACCGGCGAAAACTCCATCTACGTTTGTTTGTAAATACTGCGAAAAAAAATAATGTAAATAAAATTCGAGATATCATTTCATGCAGCATAGAAATATCTACTTCGTTGACTTCAATAGCCCCTTGTTTCGTTAGAATGACGCCAGCGTCTTTTAAGAAACCGGTATCGTAATCTGATCCGACACCGACGATGCAAATATCTGCGGGTATTGTTTCACCGGTATCTAAAACGACTTGAGTCAATTTATTATTTTCTCCTTCGAATCGAACAACGTTCGTATTATTTCTATAAGAGACACCCCTCGATTCAAAGTATTTCTGGAAACGAGCGCCGACCTCTGTACCAAGGTTTTCCAAAAATGGTACAGCACTCCTGCCGATGACCGTTACTCTGCTTACTTTGGGTGAGCAATATGCTGCCGATTCCATACCTTTAAAAAAAGCAAAAAATTTATAATACGATAATTTCCCAACTATTCGTCAATAAGTTGAATTTACCAATAAAAGACGATCCTATTATTACAACTCTGACCATTGGTCCAAGTTTTGCATCGATTGCGTTACCATCATCGATGTTACGAATTGTGTGAATATTCTCCAATTCGTAATTTGGTATAAAAGTAGGTTTGCGAGGTCTAAAAAATAATTTAAAATTATTCGGATGAATATTGTTGCATATTATGGCGTTCGAAAACTTACTTTACTCCAACGCCAACGAATACTTTATCGTAAGGGAATTCTTTTCCGGAATTAGTTAGAACAACTTTTTTATCAGTATCTAATTTATCAACTCGTTCTCCCGTCAGCATTTCGATATCATTGGTCTGAAAAAAACAACGTTTATGAAAATTTGAACTCATAAATCTTTAAGATTTTCAAAACACATACATTATAAAATTCTTTATCTCGAAGAGCTATTTTACTGATATCCATATCCATAGCTTTATTGCTTTTTACTCTGTCGTAGGGTAAATGTTTTTCTTCTCCGAGTACAACAAGTCTACCTTTGAAGCCTTCTTGTCGTAATACTTCAGCGCAAGAAGATCCAGCAGCACCTAAGAATTAATTTTTTGTAATTTTTAAACTGCTTTTGCTCATGTCATACTGATTTTCTCTACCTGCTCCAATGATAACGTATGTCTCTTTCGAACAACTTTTTCGCGCCATTGGTTTTACTTTTTTGGGCGTCTTTAGAGCTGATTTGGCAGCGCATACGACTACATCGCCGTTTGGTTGTACTTTTACGTTATAACAAGGGATCCCATCTAAGCCAGGAGCATCCTCAATATCACCTGTATAAAATTACAATTGAATAAATAAAAATGAATATTTAGAACGATTCGTAATTTCAAAGCAGGCCTAAGCTGACAGTAAATCGATGAATAATTATTTATTCAAAATTAGGTCGTCTTCGTTTCATTTGTACGAATATGTTTCAGTTATTTTTTCCTCTTTTTTAAAAGTATATCAATAATTATGTAATTATTTCGCCAATAAAATTTCGACGAAGGCTACCATTCAAAATAAAACATTTAACCTGTATTTATATTGAAACAAGCTCCATGAGCAGGACATCGGACTCGTCCTTTTCCCAAAGCTCCTTTCACTAGAGGAACACCATAATGAGAACATTTTGTACCAACTCCGTACAATTTGCCTTGTTGTTTAACTAATAAAACTTTATCGCCATCCGGTCCAAGAGCAAATTCTTTCATACTGTAATAGGATTAAAATTAAAATACATAATTATTTTGATACTTATTCATTGTTCAGAATATCAAATATACTTACTCATTATCAGGCACATCGGATTCTTTACATACCACAGCCTCGATTACTTCTTGTCCTGTAATTTGAAAATGAAATAAAATGAATGGATTTTCAAATCTGAGGTAATAAATTTACATTATGATAATATTAAAGTGAAATCGAATCTAATGACCATGGCTTGATGAATCAATAGGATAAATAACTCATAAACGCACCGTTGGTTATTGTTCTAAAAGCTGTGATTCCCAAATTCTTAACTATCCTCTGAGTAGAAAATAAATTATAAGAGGAAATCAACTTCAACATGATGTTAGAACTATATGAAAATGTTCACATAATTTTGTTTTCCTCAAAATAAATTATAGGAGCCGGAAATTGGTCTGAAATTAGAAATCACTTCGTATTTTTTTCCGAAATATTGATCAATTTATAATTCAATTTCACTTTTAATGATTTGATATTCGAAATTCGAAAAGAACGAACTTTCTTGGTGATAACTAATAATGTACAATTACAACTAATGTTTTATCTGTAGAATACTCACGATCCATATCAATTTTTGCAACTTTTAAAATTTTATTATGAAGAACTATTTGCAATTTTAAAAACTTTTTTCCAACCACCGAAGAATAGGAACATCGATTCGATATTCAGTATCATTAAAAGTGAAAGTATATAATTATAAAATAATCGATAACATTGTTTTGAAATTTCATGTTTGAATCACAAACTGCCAAGAATTTGATAAGGAAAGCTGGTCATTTTTTTTAGACACGTAGCTTTTTAGATTAGACATGCATTTATCATATAAAATTGTTACGAATTTTTAAAAAAGTATTGATTGCGACTGAAATATAATAAATAAAAATAAAAAACTACATAGTGAAACAATGCGAATTGATAAGAATTTATAAGATAAGACAAACAATTCGAAAACAAAACAGTCTTGACAGTTGTAAAATTTCCCAATTTTCAAAATTTCTTGTGCAATTTTAAAGGCATAACAAAGTAATCACATTCCTTGCTGGAAAAATGTTTCCAAAAAAAATTGGGAAAAATGCAAAAATATTTTTTAAAAGTATAAATTATGTATAAGCTTACTCTTGCTTGGCTTACCGCCCATTTCGTAGATGAATTAAAATTATGATAAATAGGTAAAATTAAAAAATGGAAACAATAATATTTAGGAACGCACACACAATTCGAAACCGAAGTTAACTATGCATTCCCCACCTTTTTACCGAGAAAAAAATTATCTCACGAGTTTCAAGAGAGAAAGGAAAACCCTCTTATTACTCATACAAGGACGGTGAAGTGAGATAACTTCGCCATTCTAAAATCCACCCAAGTACGCAATTACTTTTTAAATAGAATACATACATAGTTAGCACTCTACATATGTTGCAGTTTTGAACGTCTTGCCAGTGTGATAGTAATACTCCTCAAATCATGTCTTTCTGCATAACAGCTAGGTACACAACCATTGTTACAATTCGTACTGAAGTACATTACATTATTATCTAAATTACACTGATCATTTGTTCTTATAGAGCATATTCATTTGATAATCCGGGAAATTTTAATTGGAGTGTTTTTTTTGTACTCGATGTTTCACCGTTTCCTATCATATCAAATACCTATTTTAAATTCTAAAATATTCTGTTAGAAATCCTATAATTGAATTAATGAGGGACGTTCATGATTTTACTAATTTTTTACAGTTTTATATTGCTTTAGTTCCAAAAAAAAGCTGACGCTAGCAAATAAATACTATCAAAGCTGCACAGTAATTACCTACCAAATTCTTTCTGTATCATTTGTTCATTTCAAAAGGTCAAAAATGAAGGTTACCAATCAACTTTTTCCGCATAATTTTTAGTAATTTAAATTTCAGACTGGTAAGAACTACGTAAGAGCATTTTCAATTTTCGTTATCATCAATCTGATTTTTTTTTTTTGAGAAATACCAATTACCAACTACATATTACTTACATAGGTAGGTACCTAACCTGATTTTAATTAAAAGCAAAAACATTCAATAAATGAAGATACCTACAATTTCAATAATCTGAAAATTTTCATCTCTTAAGTTAAATACGTTGCGATGAATGAAAAATTAAAGTTTTGGTACTTCAATACCTGAATTTTTACCACAAGGGCAACATAAATCGTCCGAATTTCCAGTTAGATTTTGAGGTGCACCATGAACTTCAAAAAAGGAGTTTGATATTGATAACTTCAAAATAAATGTTAATAAGTTAATTTTAAAAATCATTCCAACAGTTGCACTGGAAAATAGCTCAAAAATACTCATTTCATTATAGTACAATGCATTACTAGCGTTAAGACACGTTTGAAATACAGGCCTTCTTTATATTATCTCTCGACTATCACATGAAATTGATTGCTCGTAAGGTAATTTGATTGATAAAAGATGAGAGGAACACCCTAGAACTGAATTCAGTTTGAAAAATTTCAAGTAATCTAAATAGTTCAACGAACTTGAATTCACCTACATTAGAAAATTCAAACATAAGCTGATATAACCATAAAAAATTTATAGAGGGTCCATAGCTGAATTACATTTAAAGTGATCGGTGACCAGAGATTGATAAAAAAAATTCTGCAACCGATATTACCTACACAGAACAAATACTTCAATTATCAACGTATAGAATAAAGACTTTATTATTCTTGAATCTTCACATACAATATGTGACGAACCAAATAACAATTTATAAAGAATTTCATTACAATACAGCTACTAAACATACATTTTACAAAATACGATAACTTATGCAGCATCCATTTCATCCCAAAGTGGCATCATATATACGATGTATAACGGATAGGCCATCATGCCACTGACGAATAAAGTTCCCATGAACATTTTTTCCTGTAAATAATACAACATTATGAAAATCACGAAGCAACAGATCAAACTACATTGGAGTAAAATAATAAATGAGTTGAACGTACAGCGAAAGGTACTCGTTCCAATGGAGGTCCAGCAATGACATGATTGAAACCATAAGCGAAATTACGTTTTTGTTGTTGCACCAAGGGAGCAGCAACCCTTAATTTATTAATTCCGGTCCTGAGTAAACTCATTTTAATATTTTAATTTGAAATTTATAAAAGAAAATAACTTTCACGAGTATTTAAAACGCAAATCCTTTCGAAAATTTACTCAATATCAAAAAAGTTATCACAAATTCGGAATTTCAAAGAAAAAAACATGCAGAACAGAATAGGTAAACTACCTTATCAATCAGCTGTTATCAAAAAATAAACGCAAATTCCAATTTTCATGCCAAACTAAAAAGTAACATCTGCGAATAAAATTTTTTGCTTTCTTCTTATTTGTTTATTAATTTTTCTAAGTGTGTCCTAATTATTTTTATTGTTTCAAAAGTTATTGTAATTATTTAATATTACTTATGTTTTAGTATTATTAGATACTCATGTATTGTTCGCGTTCAAATTGTTTCGTAGATGCTACATTTGTGATACTAAAAATGAATACTAACAGGTTTGACAAATTTATAGAACATTGACTATTATAGAGAACATCCGTAACATCCCCAGCTACTGATAATTTTTCATTTAATTTAAATTAAGCCAAATTCATTTGCTATCTCATTTAAATACGTTAACGCAGAATTCGATAGAAATACTTCGACAATCTGTTTGACCTAAAACCGTTCGTTGGATGATACTCGATTGTATTCATTGTCAATATAACACTTTTTGTAGGCTACGTTTACATATATTAACGTATTTTCAGACTATACTCCCATTGATTTGAAACGATTCGTGTTTTTATTACTTACAAGCTCTAAATTCAAAGTAGTCTGGCGATGTATCGGAGTTGGTCTTAATCGATTGAAAAACATTGTACATTTTTAGTATGTGTTACAGTTTTCGGATGAAATGAATTTATGCAGATTATTTTGGCAATGTGGGATTGACGCTTGCTTTTATAATGATAACAATGAAGTGAGAATCATGGGCGCTAGCTTATCCAATGAAATTCCAATAAATCCAGATAATATAACGTTTTCAGAACAATTTTCTATGCAAGGTGCTGTAAGGTATGTGTAATTGTGTGTTTTAAATTGATTTGGTACAACATTCGACTGTTTATTAATCGCTGTATTCGGATTAGGGAAAGGAGAAAGCTAAAGATGGCTGGATTCGCCACTTTACGCCGGAAATTCATTAGGAAGAGGCGTTGCTCGAAATCCTGCGATCACGGCCGCGTCATTCGTGAATTCGTTTCAAGTTGGAGCCCACACGAGACTCGTTCTTTGCTCGAAGAATACGAAGCGTTGGCTACTTTGAAAGATCTTACAATCCAGGCGGAATTAGCTAGACCTCCGGCAGCGACTTACAAACAGGATTTATCAACTTTGTACGATTTCAAGTACTGTACCGATGTGGATTTGATCTTCCGTGGGGCGTGCTTTCCGGTGCATCGAGCTATATTATCATCTCGTTGCGGCTACTTTCGCGAAGTACTTTCAAACTATCCATCGTACGATGCGCAAATACGTATCGATCTAGATACGCCTGGTATCGATGTCGATATGTTTTCGGCGTTATTGAGATACCTATACACTGGAGATATTGGACCAAGAGACGGAGATATTGATTTAGCTTTATTACGACAATTAGGCGACGAATTGGGCACACCGAACCAACTGGAACACGATTTACGGTACTTGCTGGATACAGGAGATTACGCCGATACCGTTCTGGTGTTTAGTTCCGAAAACGTTGTAGATTTTCGTAGATTATCTAATAATTCGGAATTCGGATTTAGACCTAAATTAGAGCTTAATTGTCATAAAGCTATACTCAGCGCAAGGTCGCCATTTTTCCGTAATCTTATTCAAAGAAGAAGTCGGTCCGGTGAAGAGCATACTGAACGGGTGCTTCATATTCAATCTAGGTATTAATCATATTATAATTGATCGACTCGACTGTTTTCAAAAACGACTTATACAAATGATTACTTTTTCTTTCAGAATTATGCTCGACGATAGCGTTATCCCGAAACGATACGCTAAGGTATTATTGCACGCGATTTACCTTGACACTGTTGACCTATCACTTATTCTAAGAGGATCCGGATGTACATCATCAGCCGGTAGCTTAGGAGAGGTACGATTACGTGCTCTATAAACGTTATCATTTTATGAAAAATATTCATCTCTGTTGTTTGTTTAGGTTGAAGCATTAACGAACACGGGACGTTCTCGTCCTACGCCGTTAGAAGAAGTAATGGAGTTATATCAAATTGGTAGATTCTTAGAACTCGAAATAGTAACTCAAGGCTGTGAAGATTTAATTTTGGAATGGTTAACATTAGAAACATTACCAATTGTATTAAGGTAAATGAAAAACGAACGAGGTTTTCAAACTCGTGAGAAAATTTCAATAACGAGAGTGTTTTTTGCTTAGGTGGGGTAATCAGCCGCATGGTTCGGCTTGGGTGTACAGACAAGCGAAACAATTCCTTTGTGAAGAATTTTCGCAATTGATAAATAGTCCAGTTTTACCACAAATCGATAAACCGCATTTAATCGAATGTCTGCAGAGCGATTTTTTGCAGGCCAGTGAACTCGAAGTATTGCAGTCGGTTTTAAATTGGGCTGAAAGTAAATTAATCAAACGTATGGAAGATAGAGGTAATTACCATTTGATCACGATGATATTTTACGAACATTTATTAATTTTTGTGTTTTTTTTCTGCAGAACCAAACGTCGTTAATCAAACGCCGTCATCGGTGAATCGTAAAAACGTCCGGAAAAGGGATGTGAGTGACGTAGACATGCGTGAAATACTTTCCGAACTTTTACCTTATGTTAGAATGGACCATGTAATTCCTCCAAATAACGAATTACTTAACCAAGCCATACGTAGAGGTTTGGTTAGCACTCCTCCTAGCCATATGATCAGTTCTGACCAAAAATATAGCAAAGTTCACGCGTGGATTCGATCTCAAACTGGCCTATTCGTTAGGCCTAGACTTTTCATGCCTTATTACGAAGAAATCAAGGTGAGTTGGTTCATCTGAGTAATCCTAAGGTTATTTTTACCAATACTCTAATACAAATGATCAATTTTCCAGTCGGTAGTTGAAGAACAAATGGCACACAGTGCTGATTTACTTAAAGTTAGACGAGTTCATTATATTCCAGATATAGCTAATACATTATACGTAGATACGAAATTACAAAAGGCGTATTCGTCTCATGGTAGCATTAACGATATGCTGCTGTACTCTTCTTCAGTTCCAGGTAAATTCGTCTTATTTTAAAAATTTGGAATACCTAAAAATTCGTGTCTATAATTCGGTATCGATTTAATTTGATATTTCAGTTCCTGACGCAGCCACTATGAACGCCATGATAAAAAGAGAACAAAAATTAAAATCAGCTCCGAGTTGTCATCGTGCTTTATGCCTGAGTCGTTCTTCTAGGCACGAAATAAATCGACAAATTAGATTACGCGTCGTCAGAGAATTTAATTTACCAGATTCTGTGGCGGATTTATTAGAAGTTCGTATTCTTGCTCTTTCTTCTTCGAATTTCTAAATCATGAGATTCTACGAATCATTTTTCTGAATAGAACGCGTGCACGAAATGTTACTGTGGTAATACAATCAGCGACGAAGAAACTTCGGTTAACGATATCTCACTGGCTCAGACACCGGTCGATACGTATTCTACCTCAAGTAACCAACATATGATGACTTTCCCCAGCGCAACGTTTCAGCGAAGATCTAAAAGACTTCCTGCGGTTGTTCCCGAAGGTAGTGGTTATATGAATGATGTAAGTAGACCATTGCCAGCTCATAGAACACACCGAAGTCCGAAGCGAATACTCAATCGAACCATTTTTTTTTCATCTAGGTTGGAAGCAGCTCGTGTAGCGAGGGCCAATTGTCAGATATGATGCCAGATGTTGCCATGGCCAGTGCTAATTTATCATTAGCTCAATTATCATTATCTTCGAACGGGAGCATGTCGCGTGTAAGAGCGAGACCTGCTGAATTGGAGTTGGATCTAGGAGATGGTGCAGTAGCTTCGTTCAGGAGAAGTCGTACTACGTTGATACCTCCGCATCCATTTATATAGCATCGTATAATGTCAACGGGTATGGCATTTTATCATTATTTCGCTTTTAATCGGTTTACTCGTACAGAACAGAGTGGTGTTTTACGTGTGAAATTAACATCTTACACGGTAGACGTAAAATGATGTGTAGAATATGTCGAAATTCGCGATCGTGGAATAAGTTCCTGTTCAGGCCTCAATAAACGTCGTTTAGATGAGGCTAAGATTCGACCAGTCTCGACCAATTATGGTTAGCTTCAATTGATTAGTTTTTTAGGGTTGTGGATTCGTTTTATTTTCAAATTTAGGTTCCAAATTTTTAATGTTAGTATATTTTTGAATAAAAAAAGGGGTAAATTTAATTTTGGTTTTAATAGTTTCAAAACAAATTCAATACAGGGTGTTTCGGTAGTAGTGCGCCGCCTTCAAACCAGAGATGCAGTTACCCAAACTACAGGGTGTATGCATATTTACCGACCGCAGGATTTGAAGGGGCAAAGTTATTCATGAGCCCTGGTAAATGTTTCAAAAAGTCGTAACTCCGCTGATAATATAGATAGGCAAAATTTGTTGTGTGTATCTTGTAGAACTTTTCAAGCTCTACAAAATGAGTTATATTCATGTTTTGCCTAGCTCTAAAATTGAAGGAGCTACAATGATTTGAAAATTTGTGAGCTTCATTACTCCTTCAATTTTCAAGTTACGCAAAATTTTTCAAGTTATTTTTTGTTGAGCGTTTTGAGCTCTACAAAATGAGCTAATAATTTTTTGCAAAGCTCCAAAATTGAAAACATAAGAGACCATTTTGAAAAAATTTTGAAAAGAAAAAATCAAATTTTAAGAAAATAATGCTATTTTTCATCTTTTCAGTGATTGTAGCTCCTTCAATTTTAGAGTTATTTAAAAAATTACTAGGTCATTTTGTAGAGCTCAAAAAGCTCAACAAAAAATGACTCTTTCAAAATTTTGCATATATTGAAAATTGAAGGAGTTATGAAGCCTACAAATTTTCAAATCATTATAGCTCCTTCAATCATAAAGTTAGGCGAAACATGAATATAATTCATTTTGTAGAGCTTAGAAAGTTCTACAAGAAAGTTTCAAAATAAATTTGTCACCTATATTATCAGCGGATAGTTACGACGTTTTGAATCATCTATCAGAACTAGCACGTAACTTTGCCCGGGACCTTCAAATCCTGGGGTTAGCAAACACGCATACAGGAATAGAGAAGTGAAAAGCAAAACTGAGACTGAAACTGAAACCGAAAAAACTGAAACTGAAACGTGAAAACTGGAAACCCGAAAACTAATAACTGAAACTGAATTTATTTCAGTTTAAGTTTTTAATGTTTTTACCGCTTTTTTTAATGTGATAGACAGTCTAAAATCCAAAACTTTCATCCTAAATGCCAGCTGACAACAGTGTTGGAAAAACTGAAATATTTCAGTTTCGGTTTTCTGTTTTCAGTTTTTGAAAACTAGTTTTATAACTGTTCTTATGAAGGTCAATCACATTTTTTTCAGAAAACGTTCAAATCAAAATTAGTTTTTTTATTTTTATTTTTTTGAAAATTTTAATTGAATTTCGCATTTTTTCGTATCATTATGTTTGTCAGCTGGCATTTAGGATGAAAGTTTTGGATTTTAGACTGTTTATCACGTGAAAAAAAGGGGTAAAAACATTAAAAACTGAAACTGAAATAATTTCAGTTTCAGTTTTCGGTTTTCACGTTTCAGTTTAGGTTTCGGTTTCAGTTTTGGTTTTTCCATTTCAGTTTCGGTTTTTTTCGGTTTCGGTTTCAGTTTCAGTTTTGGTGTTTCCATTTCAGTTTCAGTTTTTTTCGTTTTTTTTGGTTTCGGTTTTCAGTTTTCGGTTTTCGGTTTTTACATTTCAGTTTCAGTTTTCGG
>FIZU01028518.1:0-25682 GCA_900064475.1 Pseudococcus longispinus
GGTATTCGCCAATTTTTAAAACCGCATTATCTCGCCAAAATTAAAAAATACGCAAAAACCGACACCACCATCGTTTTTCCCATCGAAAATAACATATATATACACATTCATACCGGGTGTCCCAGTTTTTGTTTCGATGTGAAACGTTTTTTTCGTCTCCTGTAAAATTTGAAAAAGTGGACTTAAGACGTTTTTGCATGAGCCGATTCAGTTGTAGATTGAGATCCTAGAAATAATTGGGTTATTACAAAAACTTCGATTGGATCCCTCCTTCCCCTCAAATTTCGTATAACGCATATGAAAATCGCCCTTGACCTTTCATTGCACTATAATTGCAGTTATCTCGATGCAACTTTGGATTGCTTCACAGATAGCCAAGAGGGAGAAAATAGATTCTGTGAACAGTCCATTCAATTGTAATTTGATTTGACCTGACAATTCCATAAAACAATGAGCAGGTTTCAAGGATCCTCTTTTTCAAGGGCCTGACCCTTTCCAAAAAATTCCCCTATCTGTGTACCTAAGATTCCAATTGAAAATTTTTTCAAACAAAAATTGTAGATTGAAATCCTTGGAATAATTTTGGTCATTACAAAAATTTGGATTGGGCTCCTCCCTTCTCTACAATTTTGCGTAATACGCATGGAAATCATGCAGTGATTTATTTACTCTGACGTATTATGCAAAATTGGAGGGGAAAGAGAGGTCCAATCTAAATGTTCATAATAATCAAAATTATTCATAGGATCTCAATCTAAAACTTTTGTACAAAAATTTGTTCAAAAGCGATGTTAGGAACTGAGATTTACATTGCTTCGCCTATTTTCATATGCCATGGTCATGACTGCATTTTTTGAATGATCACATTCATCATAACTGTATGAAAAAGTAGCTCATCAATTTAACGAGCTCAAAATGATGAACTAATTGACTAAAGGATGAAAATACGTATTGTAGTGAGTGACTAGCGAGTGAAATTAGTTTTTGATTATGCCAAGTCTTCAAAAGACACTTGAGCCACCTAAATCCAATAATTCGCAGCATGTTGAATAAAGACTCGCCACCTCGTGCACACCGAAGCGAGAGAAGGAGAAAAGGACACACAATATGACACCATAAAATCGCATGTGGAAAGTATACGACATGGCACGAGGGCATCGTACTTTTTCACTCGTGCATCCCTGATTCTGCGAACATGGCAGACGCAGACGTTACACAGGGGACCTTGCACTTATCTACACCCTTCCTACAGATTGATCTTCCCTCCTTGTTCCGAAATGTTGAAACCTTGGCTATCTGTAACCTCGAATCGTACAATTTCATAACACGTTTTTAAAATCCAAGAAGTACCTCAACCTACATGCTAGAAAGAGCGACAACAAAAATGCGTGCCGAAATTTAAATTGATCGTTTAATTAGGACCAAGGACCGACGCAAGAATAACGAAACCAACCATGGCACGAGAGTCGAAGTAGAAAAAAAAAGAAACACAAAATCCAGCACTGTAACGAGTCGTTTAAAAATTAAAAATCGCGCCTAACGAGTTCAGACTTATCACGCAGCTTTATATGTTTGCAAGGATGGGTAGGGGATTGCATGAGAAAATGACTTAAGTCATGGCCCGAGGGGACGAGCTGGGGTGGAGGTGAAATATCAAGTCATTACGGTACGTTACGAGGACGCTAGGCCATTTAGCCTTTCGCAATTTGCTGTAAAAAAAAAAGGACGCACGACCATCGAGGCGTTGAGAAGTGCGACTAAAGTCGTAATAAAAATTGTAATTCTGTCTCAACATTACGCCAGGATTTCGGGACTTGCAAAAGATATGCCAAAGACAACATGGCGGTTGCTGCAGCTCATCCCTTTTAAACAAGTCGTCACATAGGATCGAAACAGGATGTAATTTACTAGAAAAACAACTACATACAGTGCTACGTACGCCACACTATGTTTTTCCCTTGCATGGGCGCAGAAAAGCGCAGGGGTAGGTAAGGATTGGGTGCTCCGGAGGAGTACCGTATTGGTAAACATAAGCTCGCGTACGATACGTGCGAGCATCGAGCAATGCCGCAACTTGGACAATTATTACTCGTTCCTTTCGTTTCGGACAGTTTAGATTGACTGATATTACATTATATGCACCCCGTTTTTCGAATCATTCGCAACATACAGTACACCAGAAAAGGGTCGAACCGACGGAACCGCGTATATGCAGTTCAACAGACGCTGCACGAGGGATTCGATGACGTCATGTTCTTTGAAAAGGGACGCGGGGCGACCCTGCACCTCGCCTCGTCGACCTTTTCGCCTCGTTCGAAATTATATATATTTTTTTTGGTTGAAAAGACGCGAACGCGCATCGCCTCGTTCCGATATGTATTAATGGTACTTATTATAAGAGACTCGTTGGCGCCATATTTCCACCTATTGTTGGGGCACTTGTACTAGACTATTTTGAGATGACGCGGTTCAAAGGTTGGCAAATTTTTTAATAACTTGCCAAACAATAAGAGCGGCCCACGATCGATGTATTTTTTTTACCCATTGTGTTGTTCGACGACGCAACAAAGTGTATAAAATATTGACGATACTTTTTCGTGTTCGAATAAAAAGTCGAGTCGAGTAAAACTTGGGAGGAAAATTTTCGACTTAATTAAGACTCGGAATCGATAGAATAATTCGAGCTGAGAAATGAAAATCGCTTCGTTCGAATGGTACCGGCGAAAAATTAAAATGAATTTTAAATCTGTTGGAATAATTTATTCTCGCGTCATCGACGAACAAACATCGTTTTAATATTTCTTAATTAAAGAGTAGAATTTTTCATCGGCCGAAGACATTGTCGGAATGCTTGGGAAAACCGAGCGTGTGAAGAGAAAAGGGAGCCTTTGGTATTTGGTAAACCGAACGCTAAGGACTTTGAAACGTTTACACGTTCTGCCAGTTTACGAAATGAACTCGAGTTGGTGGCGAACGTTTAGCGTACCGAATTAATGAACTTTTCAACATGAAAATGAATTCCAAACTACAATGATTAAAAGCAGCCGCCATCGTGGAACAATCGGCACAGCGGAATCGTCATTTGGTATACAAAGTATTACGAAAACGACCATTCGATTACGATGCAGGGGTATCTACGTTCGCGTATGAATATTCGACGTGAAAATTTTCTCGCCATCGGATCGATAAGTATAATAAACATTTTTGTAGAGGGAAGTTGGAGTTGAGTCTAGAAATCAATCACTAGAACGGAAGAAAGGGGATCGGACCAAGTTATTTAAAACTCATCGTTGGTTGGGAAAGCTGAAAGGTAATAATAGGTCGACTCGATGAAAAATAATCATTCCGACGTATATCGAGTGAGTCCTCCCTACTCGTAGAGCAACCCATAGACGAGTTTTTCCAGCGACGTAAATTTTTTCTCGCTTTCGCTGCGCGTCAATTTATGATAATTTACCAGCTGAAAATGCTGCTATATAAGGTGTGGTCGAGGTTGGTGAAATAGTAGAAATACGTACTATGAATTTCATTCCGCGGTTTGCCGAATGCGCTGGGTACTGGGTAGATACCCTTTTTGCTCGCAAATCTTACCATAAAAGAGCAAAATTTATCTGAGCGGATTTCCATTCCTTGTACAAATTAATTTCTAGACGTATTCATTACCATCGTATTGCCCTTAATACCATTTTAATTAGTTTTATTGCTTTTATCACTTATCCCGAGGCTGAATAAATAGAATCGAAGTTTTGAAAATTTCGATAGAGCGAAATTAAAAAGATACGAAGAACGAGCAGTCGAGTTTATACTTATTGTGATTTTAATGAAGGAAAAATGTCAATTTTCCGAAATTAATGTATTTTTTGGGTAATAGTGTTAGAGAAAATACATGAAAAAAGCTCCCGCGGACCCCCCCCCCCGTTCCACTTTATAAATTTTTTTTGAATCGAAAAGTCAGAATTTTTGAAATTTTCCGAGTCCAAAAAATCGTTTGAAATCTGAAAAAATTTCAAGTTCAGAAAGTCTAAAATAGCCTGACAAAATGTCTGAAAATCAGCGTGATCTCTGAAATTTTCCAAGTCCAAAAAGTATAAAAAGTTTGTCTGACAAAATGTCAAAAAAGCCATATGATCTCTGAAAATTTTCAGGTTCAAAAAGTCAGTGAAAATCAGAAAATTTTTCAATGTTCAAAAATGTCTGACAAAATGCCTAAAAGTCGGCGTGATGGAATTTCGTGGCATTTTTTGCAGGTTTAATCATCAGAAAAGCATATCCTACGTTAATATTCAACGTAAAATGTAAATGATTTTTTTTTCTGAATGTGTACCTATTTCATCGACTTTTGAAAAACGTGTAAGTGTAAATGAAACTAAACCAGTTTCGCGGGTTTTAAAAACACATTTCAAATTTGCTTCAAGGTAGCGTGAGGAACACTAGGTCTTAAGAAAGGAGAGAAGTGATCTGTGAAATCAAATTCTCCCAGAAAAGCAAAAAACCTGATTTTGAACCTTTTTTCGATCACATTGAAAATTTTAATGTTCTTTCGAGAGATCCATACAATGATAAAAACAACAACAAAGAACCAAGAATCAAAAACAAAAAGAACCAAAATTGAAAATGAAAGAGAACAAGAATAAAACGAAATTAGAAATTTCATTCTATCTATATTGCTCGTTTTTGGTTCCTCCCAATTTGTTCAGTCCTATTGTATTCCTTTCATTTTTAAAATTAATCATTTGTAGTGTTCTTCACGTCATTTTTCGAAATTTTCCTTGAAAAGGTCACTACTTTCAACTTTGGTAAATTTTCTTATTTGAACTCAATCATTTCAACTTGACGTACAATTATGTACACCAATTTATACGCAAAAAAACGAGAACAAAGGCTGAAGAACGAAAATCAAACGAGCACAATGAAAGCATAAGAAATAAAAGAAGCAAACATTTTGAAAACAGAAACGAAAGGGAACCAGAGGCACACCGAGGCAGTCGGGGAGGGGGGGGCTGAAACCCCAATTGATTTCCGAATTTTTTTAAGGCAGCAATTTAGAAAAATGAACTTTTTAATAGCTTCATTTTTTCTAAAATTCGCCTTCACTTTGTTCGGGCATAAGCACATCAGTATAAATAGCTTACTTAGGGGAAGCATTTGTAGCAAATGAGTTAAAATACCATGGAAAATGCTCAAACTTTTTGGGCTCAAGCCCAAAAATTTTTTATTACTGCTTCATTCTATTGCTTTTGTTTAGCCCTAGTAGCGTAGCCATACAGTTATTTAAAAAAAGGGGGAGGGGGTCACGAAAAAAACGAGATCTCATGTAAAATTAAACAAAATATTTATTATTTTATCAAAATGACGAAAATTTTTGCAGAGAAATGAATTCAAAAGCTGAAATTTCATAATTTTTCTCAGTATAGGTAACATCTTCAATTTTCAAAATTCCAATTAAAAGGCTGGAATTACCAGTGATTTCAATATTTCCACTGGTGGCGATATTTCAAGCTACAATGTTTTTTCTCAACTAGAGTATTTTTAATACCTATCAAAAAAAATCATTTTTCTCTTCTTTTTCTCAATTCGATCATTCCAAAAAAAAAATTGTAAAACCAGAGACGAGCCGAAAGAAAATTATTAAAGGGAGAGGGGAAGAATAATGTGAACTTTCAATTTAAAATGCAATTGAAGAATTACTTTGGTAAAGTAGATTTTTGAAAATTATTGGGTATTTTCATTTAATGAAAAATGGTTATTAAATTTTTTCAGTCTTATTTGGTATAATTTTATAGATTCTAGCAGGCCTTTCTGATGAGGGGCGGGGGGTGGGGTTACACGTAATGTACCTGAGCCCGAAATTTGATGAGTAGGACCAGGATTCTAGAAATATGTTAAGTGAAAAATTTGGTAAACATTTGTAATAGGCTACTTGAAAGTTGAAATTAGAATTTTTATTTTGAAAAAGAAGACAATAATTTGATCAAAATTTTCATATACAGAAAAGTTTTGATAAGAGCCGACCAAAAATTACCAATTTAGTTCTTCGAGTAACTCGAAGTAGGTATAAATTATAAGTTCGTAATTGAACCAAAAAAAAAATTATTTTCGCTTTACCAACTCTTAATCTTCATTCATAGGACATTATTCCTCCAAATTTTCCATCGAAGTAAAATTTTCGCAATTTCGAGCTAGTTCGGCTATATTAACATATAAAAGAAAAATTTCACTATCTAAAGAATTTTATGCTCGTTCCACCCATTCCACCAATATTACAAACTTATTCACGGTTTAAAACTGGTAGGTGGGTGAGCAATACAGCAACAAAAGAACTGGAAGAAAATTTTTTAAATTATAAAGTTTACCCAAGAAGTTCAAATGAAAGGTATAAACAATTTTGAAAAAATGTAATTTAACTTTATAATAAAAGAAAAACTGTAAGAAAAAAATTTTCAGACATGAAAGGAAGAATTTTTTCAACTTTTGAAAACTTATTCAAACGTAAAACGCAATTTCTGGACGCGATGAGGAAACAAAACATCTTTAAAAATCTTTGAAAAAAAAGCTCGCTCGACATTTCATTCATTCGCCAACTTAGTCACAACTTAGAGAGAAATACCTACTTTTCCAAAGTAATCAAGATTTTGAAAAAATTCTTTAGAAAAAAAATCCTACTCGATAACTTTCGTCCTACATATTTATAGGCAGCTACCTATAAAGTTGGTAATTATGATGAAATACGAACGTAAACAACATAACTATACCTATAGGAAAAATGGAAACCCCTCGATTGAAGTGATCTAACCCAATTCCTCATATTTTCGGTGAAAAATACCCCAGGTACGTAAACACACGTCCTATATCTCTTCATACAATGAGCCTTTTGTGACACCTACGCATAAAAGGCAGCAAAAAATAATGTGTAAATGAATATAAATGTATCTCGCGATGAAAATTCTTACTCCTTGGGGAAAGCTACATTCAGCCATCTATATAAATATCCCAGCACCGGTACCTTTTTTCCATGCTAAATCCACCTTCATTCTCGAAATAACTTCATTGACATGGAATAATTTATCTGAAGTATATTTGTTCCAGGTAAAGAATATCATACAAGATGGAGTTTGACGTTGTAACCGTAATATCTGACGATCAAGCGTATAAATCTCTTATCTGATTCTCATACAGTCCACATGGACGTTCAAACAGAGGTAAACAAAATGACTAGGGAACGTATGGTTATCAAGGGTTATAAACTTTACGATTTTTCATATTTTACGACTTCTATAACCCATTGAAGGAGTCATTTTGCAAATCTAACCAACCTGAGTGCTACGTTATCAAAAGTGAAACGCGTTTTTAAGCCATTCGAGTACGAAAAATTACCCGAAAGATTATTCCTTTCATATGAGATAGTTGCCATTAGAAAATACATTAGTAACTTATTAGAATCCATCAAGCTTTCTATCGGTTTTCACTTCGAATCTAACAACACTTCAGTTCGAAAGTATTCCTAACGTAAAACGAACAGATTCGTCAACGTTGGAACTTCACTCTTGGTTACAAAAGCTTTCGAATCTACGACAAATTACGAAAACTCGCTGATAAAATCACAACGTAACTATCAAATTACCTGAAAACGAACGTAAACAAAACGGAGAGTAGAAAAACCGCAGGAACTTGATAACTGGAAGACACCGAATACTTAACATTAAAAAGTCAACAAGTCAACGTTGAACAATACTTGGTCATTAGAAAAGATACATGAGAAACACTCGTAACAATATAAAAAAAGGAAAAAATCATACGCCAGTTTTCAATCGATAGCACGAAAAAACCCCATACGAACACATTAAAAACAATACGTACACAGATCGAAAACCTCGCACAACGAATCCGAGTCTAAAGCCGAACACATTTGTAATATTACGCGTTATAATAAAGGTATCACGAATAATAAACTAATATAAAATTCAGTGTATTAAAAGGAACAACAATTCGTCGATAACTCTAACGCTTCTACCAAGTTTAATTCCAACTGCGGAAAAAGTATAATTTTTGCAGCCTTTCGAAGGGAAAGCTCCAGCTGCGAGATGGCGACACGCGCCTGCGTCACACGTCGTTGGAAAAGGCGTTGTCAAGGGATCCTGTAATGCTCGTCGTAGTCGTAACTAAAATGTTGAATAAAATGAAAACTGCCTGTTTTTCTCCTTTACTTAATGCTGAATTTATTAGTCTGACTCTTCGTGTAAAAATATCATCATCGCATTTTACATTTTCGCCATTTATCCTCATTTCTACATTATAATAACACGACGAGCGACATTGTCGTTAAAAAAAACCCTCGCAAGGTATTGTCTTCATCAATGAAACGTTCCTTAAAGCGAAATCCGAGACACGACATGATAACTTGCCATATCTACTTAATAACCTATTCACTGAAGCTAGACTATGTCATACCTTTGCAAAACACATTTTTTTACACACAGAAAACTATACAAACTTTAATATGGTACCCAGCCTCGGGTTCATTTCGCAAAGGAAAGGTAAGCAATAAACACTAAACGTAGGAAAATGGATCGTTGCGATGTTGACTAGATAAACTTTTAAGTTTTCTGATAAACTTACCCCTTCCTTTGCAAGTGTTATGTTTTCCTTTTCTTGTACTATATATGCTTCGTCTTTTCCGCGTATTCACAAAGATGGTTTACAAGAAGGTTCAGTTCATTAATAATACCGCCGTTGAGCATCTTCTTTCGCGAATATTACATCAAATATGCAGTAACACTTCTAAACTTGGAACGCTTTTAAGCCAATATTGTGTAGGTACGTGTTATAGATGTCAATTTTCGCGTTGAATAATGTGACGAATGTTGAATATACAATGTTATCACTCCGTAAGACCGAAACATCACATTCGCATAATCCAAGCTCGCGATTCGCGCTCGCTTCGTCGGTATTCCACCGAATGGTGTTTTTATCGATAACAAGATACTTCATAATGACGTAATCGCCTGTTTTTAAGTATCCAAAGTAATGAACGTAAGAATTAGTACCGGTATCAAGTGCAAATGAAACTTCATTCAAAACAAAACACGATTACATACTTTACTTGCAACGTTTTGATAAAGCTGCTGATTTTGGCATCGTTTAAACGCTGCAGTAATTACTTCTAGGGGCTGGTACTCGCTACTTGGCACGTGAAATAAATGATCCGTTGAGATAATGTACTACATACTCGTAGTTGAATTGAGAATATACATAGATGTACGTAAGCCACAGTATCCATCAACAGGTGCCCAGCATTTGCTGTTAGAAACAATTTTGTTTTAGTAATCCTGTCTACATCACTATTATACTTTTGCTAGGTACTAATCAGTTGACTGAAAACTAAAAAACTGAAGGAAGTGCTTAATTTCTCCGAGGAGCAGTTAAAATTATTCATATTTACCATGATTCCATGATTATATTCACTTCACTTTGTAGTTCGCGTTGTAACTTGAAGAGACGTTACCTGAAGTGGAAGGAAAGAAAATTTGAAAAAATTCAAGTATGATTTAATCGATTCAACAGTTATATTGAATTAAAAACTTGATCAATATTCTATTATTCGAACATTCAATAAAAAATTCAAAATCAAGATTTTTTTCCAAACCTCAATAATTTTTTCAAATCACCTCCTCACAGAAAATGTCGTAAATTTTGTGTTCAATAAAATATTAAGTAAAATAAAACAAAAAATGCGACCTAGAAATACGAGGAGAAACATTTTTTATTTTTTATCAATTAATTTTTTTTAAATGTGACATATCCAACCGAATTGAACCGATACATTTTCATATTTTCATTCGAGATTTTCAATAGAGTTTTTCTCCAAAAGAAAAATCAATCATAATTTCAATAGTTATTAAATTCCAATCCGACAAACATAATTGAAAAGTGAAAACCATCCAAATTCTACTATCACTAAAAACAATTTCAATCCGTATTACACTTTTTATTTTTCAAAGGTATAAAACTTTACATTAACATAATTTAGGACACATCATCATTGGATACATATCTATATACACACGTAGGACGTAGGTATATACAAAACCACAAATTAACTATTAATAAATAATTTAACTAATATTTCAGTCTTAAGTAAGACAAACAAAAAAAGAATAAATACAATGGGCGAAACTCATAAACACTAAACCTAAGAGAAAAAAACCAAGAATGCATACAGGCAAAAAAACACTGCACCTAAAAGGAAATGTTTTTACAACTGAGATTAAATCTCAAATTACGCAATATCAAAAACGATAACTTTTCTGATATGATAAAAGACAACAAAAAAAAAATGAGAAAAAGGGGGAGGAAAAAAACGAATTTATACACATTTGTATTTACATTGGTACACACAATATTACTTCGTTGATCACAGTATAAAATTTGGAACATTCGAAAAAGGATTTTTTTGATTAAATATTTAAATACCGATACGAAAAGAACAATAAACAAGAACTATAAATTTCTAAACCGCTAATCGAGTACCTTAATAAACAATACTGAATTGCATAATTTGATATTCGGTTAATGTAAAATATCCGACCAGGGGAAAAGGAAACAAAAACAATTAATAAACATTCAATCACAAGAATAATAGTAAATCGTATAGTATATGCATTACACCATGCAAAACGTATAAACCTTTCACTTTGCTATACTTACTAAACCCAAATCGTTATAAAAACTATATCTTAACCTTAATAATTCATCTTTGGTTAAAATAAATACAAAACGTCGTGCAAAACTAGATAAATCTTACATTGCTTTTACATTTTATCGGCGACGCTTTGAAACGGTATTCGATCGAATTCACACGTTTATTTCGAAAACCTTCAAACAGAAGCCAGTTCCGAGCAGCGATAATCCGACGTACGAAAATATTGACAAAAAAAATATTAATAGTGCTACATTTACATTTATTCAACGTCGTACTCGTACTTCGAACTAAACGCTTGCTATTCGTATCACCCACCTGAGCCATTTCCAAAACGTCGAACAATTCGAAACGCTCGAAGCGTCGATTTCAATTACCCATTTTAAATACACCAAATGGAATGTCCACACGTATAGCACTTTTCTTAATTAACTATTAAAAAATACCACATGTACCCTTAACATGTTTATAGCAATACCCGTTGCACTAGCCAGTTGCACTTCAGTCAAAAGCCATCCTATATACATAGCCCAAGTTAAATTTATTGTTAGTTTGTAGCAGCCTTTTTTGGTTCATTATGGAAAAAAATATCCGAGTTATAATGTAGATATTATATAAATACGCGCTATTCCAACATATATAGGTATTAGTTAAAAAGAGGGGGGAAATTGTAATAAATAATTCAAATGATTCCATCACATTCACAAAAAAAAAGGGAAAGAAACATTTAAGTAAGAATGGTTTCTCAATATCGCATTACATTTCTAAATAACTGGTAAAATAATAATCAACAATGGCGAAAAAAAGAAAGAAAATCAATAAGTATACTTACACGAATAATTATTATAAACTTAAATTGGCAGTTCTTTTTTCCTCTTTTTCTTAGCAGTTATGATAATCGCGTCGCGAGATCGTTAATCGTTTACTACTTGTCAATTTTCGAAGTGTAGCCAGGTTTAAAGAAGGAAATAATTCATCAAGATACTTTTTTTCACGCAGGCGAAAAATTGAAGGAAAAAATCTTCAACGCGATGATGATTTTGTTGCTTTTTTTAAGTAGAAAACTAAAGCACACGATCGGTTTTATCGTTACAAATCATCGTTTTGAGAAAAAAAAGTACCGAAGGGAGCGTACCACCACGATACGTATTCATCTTTCGTCGTCTATTTAAAAAGAAATTCATTCAGAATCCACTAGACTCAGGTACATTCTCGGTATCCCCTTTTTTCTAATGCTATCATCGCGTTTCAAGAGTATTCCTTCCATTGTGAATCGAGCTCATCTCGTAAATGACGACGAGAAGGGTTACAAAAAAAGTGACCACGAAAAGTTAATTTTTCGTCCTTTAGACGAATCTGTTCGGAAATGAAAACAAGATATTAATTTTCAAGGATTCAAAAAAATTGCATCGAATAAAATTGAGATGGTTTTTTTGATAGGAGAAGGAGGAACTCGAGAGTAAAAAATTTTCGTTTATAAAAATGTCCAAATCAATCATCTTACAGCTTGGAGTTGTCACTTTCGTGTATCTTTTTTCATCTTTCAAGTTTTGACTTTCAAATGAAACGTAATTTTCAAACTTTCGCCAAGTTGAAAAGATTGGGAAAAAGTTGAGCGTAATTAAAACTCTTTTTTTTTATACCGAATAAAATAATATTCTGCTTGGTTTTTCGAAGAATACAGTTCGAAAATAACTCGAGTTTTGAAGTTTCTTCTCAAGTCTGATCCCTCATTTGGAAAGGAATTCTTTCTGTGGTTGAAGTTTACAACGAAATGAAACATTTTGCAAAAATGCTGATAAAAAATCCACACTCGATGATTCCGTTTCGATTTGGGAACCACTGTTTCGTAATTTATCAGAAGACAAGAATCTAAGATTTGTACTTGATATTGGATAAATTGTACGAAAGAAAAATCAATTTTAAAATGTGACCATGCAAAATAAAAGGGAGCATTGAGTAAAAAATGAGTCAGTCGGCAGTAAATAACGAAGGAGGAGAAATTTAAAACTTGTTTTTCATGTTAAAAAACAAAAAAATGGAAGCTAAAATTATCAAGATTACAAGTTTTGTACTCTTTTCAATCAGCTGATTTCAAATCAAGATGTAAAATCAAGATAAAAATCGAAATAATCACGCTAAAAATGCCATTTTAAAATCCATATCAAAATTTCAAAAATTTCGAACTTTTTAGGTTTTAGGGCAAAATGACTACGAGAATCAAACTATGCATCTTTGAAATTCCAAGATCGTGAATTTCAAAATTCGATTTCGGACAGGCTAAAAACACGATGCAAACTTCATCATCGCTGAAAACTGCTAAAACTCATTTTCGGCCCCTTTCACCTCGCACGGTCACAAAATTCGAAAAACCGGACCGCAATTTCGACTGGCTACAAAAATATGCACAAATAACAAACGATCAACTACCAAGGACGAGAAGCGAAGAAATTCGAAGACATCGACCAACGAACGGAGAAACAATACGAATAACGTATTTATAACCTCCTTCGGCCTCTTTTGCCTCTTCTTTTATGCGGTAACGAAGGCGAACGACCTGGTGTTTTACTGGATCGACGAGGCCGACCAACAACTCTAGGGCTGGTCGTCTCTTGCGGTTGTTCTGGAGGCGGGGGCGCCGACGAAGACGCGGACGCAGATGCGGTTGCGTCTGCAGAAGAAGACACGCTAGCGCCACGTCTTCTCTTCTTCAATACGATTTGGCTGAGTGGCATATCGTCGTCGGTGCACTCGGAATCGGCTTCGCTGACGTTTTCGTTGTCGGTACCGGTATCAGCGGATCCGGCGGGCGAGTGCCGGCTAGGAGATTCGTTAGCACCACGCTGGACGATATCGGCGAAGCGTATATGCCTTCGGCGACGATTACTATGAGGCCATCCGGTCATATTGGGGCGTTTGCGTTTACGTTTCCGACTAACGGTGCGACCGTCTTCGGCGAAACCGAGGAACTCGCACGTGCTGGAAGCGCCGCAGTCCGAACTGTTGCAAGAGTTGTCGTTCTCGCGACATAGCCTCGATAACGGGTCGTTTGATCTAGGTATAACCCATTCTTCGTCTTGGGCAGTCTCCATACTGTTGCAGCAACGCTGCGCGTCGTTCATGAAGGTAGCCATGTCATCTACGATGGCGTCCGACGTGCCGTCCACGTAGCAGCTGAGGAAATCTTGATCTTGAAATATGCTTTCGTCCAGTTGCATGCAACAATGCGCCGTCAAATCGACGTTAGCTACGATCGTTTCGCTGGCCGCCGGTTGTTTGTCGATTTCGGTTTTTTGATCTTTTCTACATTTCACTACGTTTAAGTACTTATCGCGACAATCCTCGGTGCTGAACAAATCGATAAAATGCTCGTCCACGTCTTTGGCCAGCATATTGACCGCTTCTTTCAGCCTGGCTTCGAATTCCAGCGTCGAAGAGGTCGCCGCAGCAGCGGCGGCGGTCTTGGCAGCGGCGCTGGACGACGCGGCTTCGGTATCGTGTCTAGACGTCGATGCCCTGCCTTCGACGTGACTGCGGCGCGTTTCGACGGCGTGTATTTTACGCGACCTTCGCCGATGATTCGTTAAACTAGATAAAATGGCCAAAGTGGAAGCGTGGCATCGAGGCGATTTACGAGGTTTGCCTTCGGCGATAATTCGCGCCAATTTCGAACGTCGTTTACGCCGCTGCAACGGTGACAGATTCAGTTCGTTGGCCGCAGCTGTCGCAGCCGCCACCGCAGCAGCCGAAGCCGCCGCACTTCTAGCGGTCGTGTTTCTGCTATTAGAGATTTTTTGAAACCTACTGATGGTCGTGTTCGGTATCGGAATGTAGTACTCGTCGCACGAATCGTATCTGGCGAAAGTCTTATACCAAGCTTCCTTAGAAGGCACCGATTCGAATGAGAAATGCAGCGACTCGGTCGGTATCGTACGGACGCAGCACGAATTGGAAGTCGAAGGGGCGTCATTTTCTGGGTTATTTTCCGAAGTCGTCGTCGCAGGCTCCGTTACAGGCTGCGTTTTCGTCTCCGTTTCATTATCCGTTTCGGTCGTATCTTTTCGTCGACTTTTGCCACGTTTTTTGGGCGGTAATTTGTTATCGTTTTCTTCATCGGTAACAGTTTCTTCTTTCACTTTGACCTTTGGAATGGCCGGGGCTGCGGGGGTCGTGCTGCATGAAGGCGTCAACGCCGAATCGTTGGTTTTATCGTTAGATTCTTTTTTAACGACCGGCGTCGTCGATTCGGTGCCATCGGCGTTCTGGTGTCTCAACCTGGATCCGCTGATCTCGAATCTGTAGTAATCCAGATTATCGTGGATGAATACTTCGGCGTGAGTGCGGCGTTTTTTGGTCTTGGTCCGCCGGACCCCCGACGCGGGCGTATTCGTCGGATGTTTGGCGTTCGGGGTTTTCTTGCTATCGTCGTTGGTTCGCTTATCGACTTCGTTATTCGATATCTCGCCGTCGACGTCGTCGCCATTCTGCTCGTGACTGGAATCGGAATCGTCGTCGGAGTCTACCTTCCTGGGCGGCCCAAAAAGGAAATTTTCCGCTCTGAGGTTTAGCAAACTCAACGCCGATTTACGTTGTTTGATTTTCTTGAGCCGCATTAACATCGGATCACCGTTTTCCGTTTGTTCGGCGACGTCTCCTTCGGGGACGGCGGTGCCTGCACCTTCGCCGTCGCAAACGCTATCTCGAGGCTCGTTTTTCATATCTGTATCTTTCAAGGTATCCGGTACCGTTTGATTGATCTCCTGATTGCAATAAAATTCAGTCGATCTGAGTTTAGTGCGTAACATCTCCACTTTATAATATTCGCGATTATCCTCTAAGAATTTCTCCTCGACCGA
Source organism: Pseudococcus longispinus (assembly GCA_900064475.1). Taxonomy (NCBI): domain Eukaryota; kingdom Metazoa; phylum Arthropoda; class Insecta; order Hemiptera; family Pseudococcidae; genus Pseudococcus; species Pseudococcus longispinus. Next base: position 15,553 of record FIZU01028518.1, read on the forward strand.
TAGTCGCTTCTTTTGGCTGTTCAGTTGGGCGGCATCGTTGCAAGAAGCATTATTCTTCATCAGCTTTCTGCTCGTATGGTAACTAAGTAGATTACGCGGCGACGCGGACGCGCTACTGGCTTCTTCGTCGTCGGACGTAGCCGTGCTCAGCTTACGCTTACGTCCGTTGGTGCTAGCACCGCGATTATCATCTCGAGGCGAAACCGATCCTCTAGAATGCCTCTTGCCATCCGCGTCGTTCGGCGAACCGCCTCCCAATTTACTCCTGGTAAAATATATACTGGAAGCGTTCGCCTCGGTGCATTTCAACGAACCCGGCGACCCAACTGAGCCTTTTCGGCCTTCATCGTCCGTGGCATTCGCGGTGCCCGGTATTTTGCTGCGGGTCGCGTAATGACCCTGGTTCGACTTGGGCGAAGCGGAAGACCGTAGGAAATGATTCGAAGTTGGCGTATGAGGCGAAATCCCCGATCGGATTTTATTCGGGCCGTCTTCGGCCGTCGTGCCTAGTAAAATCGAAGGCAGAAACAGGCTTTTGCGAGAACGCAATCGATGTACGTTTTCTTCTTTGGTAGCTGGTGAAAGCTGTGCATGAGGTTCTTTGCTGCCCGGCACCGCAGCTCCGTCCGGGCACGAGGCGTAGGGCTTACGCGACTCGCGAAGTAGATCTTTGCTACCGTAGAAGTTGGGGCTTTTGATTATGACGCCGTCACTTTTCGTCGACGTTTTGCGAAGGTGGTAGTTGGCGAAACCGTTGCATTGGACCTGTAATACAAATGGAAAATATTAGTTCAAAATTACAATTACCATTCGTATGATAAAATCTACTTTCTAGTTCGAAGGAAACCGTGGCACGTTATAAAATACAATTTAAAATACCTTGTTTCATGCATCGTGCTATTCGAATTAAAATCAAAGTGTTCATCTAGGATTGCAAGTAATAAAAAGTGTATGAATAGTATTTATTTGTACGCCCAATACCAACGCTTGGCTGAAATTAAATTTCCATAAAGAACAAAAAAGAAACCGAGCCGATAGTAATAGTAAAGAATTCATTACAAAGGAAAGAAAAATATAAAAAAGATTGACAATCTGATTATAAAAATGCTAAATAGCTCAAAGAAATATTTACACAGAAGAATAGGATGGACCTAGTTTTTTTTATTCGCAATTTCATGAGGAGGGGAAGTATTAAAAAATTTCAGAATAATATTCGATTTCCATTCGTTGACAATTTAATTTGGAATGATTTGAATCGTCTAACGAACCAATAAAATCATCATTTTTTAAATTTATCAATAACAAAACGAAATAAATTCAATAATTTTCACTTCGAATGAAATGAACAATTTGCGAACTTTTGAATAGTGAAAAAAACTAACATTTTTTATTCATTCCATATTTTTAGCCAAGCGAGAAAGGTGAATGAGTCTAAAATCTAATCATAGAGCTATTACTTCTACCACATTTACCACTTTTCATCAATCACCTCCACAAAAAATCGCGAAAAAATACAAATAAGAGGCCCACCCTATTGAAATAACACTAATGTTTGTTTTTTTCTAAGTAGATTTGCATTAAACCTAAAAATAATAATAAAGTAACAAAAAAGAATAATGAAAGAGAACACATTAGAAATGAGAAAAATAAAACTTCACCTCGAAGACGATTTACTTGCACCGTAAACATTTTGAAATTTTTCAAAATCGCAAATAAAAACAATAGGAATAGAAAATGAACCTAATGCAGATTACTTTTGTTTCTAAAACACGTGTTATCCGACTCCATTAGTCTTATTACGTTATCAGACTGGTTTTTTGATAACGAAAGGAACAAAAAACAACATAAACAAACGAACAACCGATTATCACAATGGGCACAGCGAACAGTAAAGTCTCTTATCTATGTTTTCAAAACGTACTGCTCGTGGAAGGTGCTCAACTACTTATTCTAAAGGAACCGAAAAGAAAAAAACTGGAACGTGCAAAACTACAATACAGTCGAATAAAACATTTACAAAAACGATATTTTCAAGGGGGAAAATTAGAAAGAAAAAAAACGTAAAAACCACGGACCTCTACGAATCGATTGCAAACCATAAGCAAACAAGGTGCGCATTACAATTTACGAATACCGTCAATTATACCTGCAACGGTTGTTTCAGTGACTCATCAGCTAATAATTTCGCATTATTGGTGAGGGATCTGGTAACAGCGGTGGAATTTTCGTTGTTATTCAAATGTAACGATACAGCTTTCCTTAAATTTCTTCCCATTGGTTCGTTGGAATTAGTTTCTTTCGGTTGAGAATTGCTGCCACCAGAACTATACACGAGAATAACGAAATTATAAACAAGAAAAAAAAAACAAAAACAAAATCAGGTTCGTAAAAATTAGAATGGATCGATTTCGCGGTTTTGTGATCTAATTCTAGTCACGATGAGACGACAAAAAAATTGATCCATTATGTTCTAAATTTTTCTGCTTTTTGATTTACTACTTACTTATGAGCAGCTAAAAAAGCTTCGACAGAACGAGTTTTAATACAATTATCTATATCGGCATAGTTTTTATCGTTGCAGGTAAATTTCAAATGAGAACTTGAAGCGACATGTTGAGACAAATCGCTATAATGGACTGCGCATATTTCACAATAGCCAGCCTCGTTTGCTGTTTTGTTACAAGTGCGATTCATTCTACTGCAAAAAAGAACAAAACAAACCGATCAAAATATCACTCTTATTAAAATAATGAATCGATGAAAATACCAGCGTACCTTTCACCTTCCTTTTTTTTATTTTCATTTTCCTTTTTTCCAGATTTCTTGAACAGTTTCGTATCAAAGGGACAAGATCCGGCCAGTGTGTTGATATCGACAGAAGGCCACTTGCTAACCTCCTTGAATTCTGGACGGTATTGGTTGACGAGAACGCTTTCTAATTTTAAATACTTTTTTTCGAAACTTCTCGCATTAGCTTCGTTTTTCGATTCGCTTTTTTCGTTCACTACTTGTATCTGGGATAATTTTTTATCCAGCCACTTCTGGAACTGTACAGCAGTATAATTATTAATCGAATTGACCGGCGAAAATATCATCGATAATGGCTAATGTACGTACGAATTCGATTGAATATACTGGAATATTCCAAGAAACTGCGTCAGCGATCGGGTTCAATGATGCCGTTTGAGTTTGGACTGGAATTCTTTCAAGCATAGCCTCGGCCCGCGTCCGCTGCATAAAAAAATCATACCATTAATTAGCTAGGTACGTAGCATTATGAAAATAGTTGACGTTTCACTCGGCGTGTATTCCGCACTTACAGTTTTTTTCGTCGCGCAACAATCGTCCCCTGATACCGAAGTAGCCGGTGATACTGAGTAACATGATGGTGATAAAATATTTAATGTTTCTGCGGTCAACGAGACTTTCCCATTACAGCCAGGCGTATCCGTTAATACGTAATTTACTTCTTTGTCTAGGAATGGCGATATAACCTAGAAAATAGCGTACAATTAATACTCGGCGAGTCGACGTTACACCCTGAAAATACCAATAACCGGGGTAAATATAAATGAAAACAATTGTGATAACGTCATTTTAAAATAGTGCAAAGAGAAAATCGATAAGCTATGAGCAAATTTCCGCGCTCCAGGCAACCTTAAAAAATACCTCGCGAGTCGAGAAGTACTACGTATTCTATTTACTCTGTTGGTCGACTTCGCTTATTAGATAAAATTCATCGGTAAAATAAACAATTTCACGTATACCTAATCGGTTTAAAAAATTTAGGAGTACGTATACGAAGGAAATTACGATCGCGAATAAAACATCGTACACGTCTCGAACTATTGCGAGAATATTTTCAAGCATGGAATTATGATCGCAACTGCGTCGCGTACAACATTCCACGAAGGGAGTATTTACCAAGAGAAAATGAAACCAAACTTACCCAAATGTAGAACAAAAACAAGCTACCAACTCGAAGCTAGTTTCGACGCAAATAATCGTCTGAATAAATGAAACTTGCGAGCATCGATGTGCTAACGTTTACACGTATAATAATAGATACATTCTAATTGAAAAATCAGTTCCGAATCGAACGAATTATGTCATTGTAAACAAAATACAGTCGAACTGTGCGAATTCTAAGAGGCAACCATTTTGATGGTTGAATATTATTTAATTGACCTTATTACGCGACCAAACGGCTCAAACCACTAGTCAAAAGCGAGACTAACTGATTACTCGTTGCACCACTTACAAATTAATGTATTAAAATTATTTAAACAATAAAAATTCATATATTTCCGATTAATCTTAATATAAACAAAAGTGCAATAGAAACGTACAATGTAATGCAAGATGGTCGTTAACTGGGGATATATATGCAATGTTGCTAACCTTACCCACGCAAAAGTATCCGAATGGAAATTTCAAAACGAGTATTTTACGCATCAACTCGGTACGTTTGAAAAAATTACATTTCGGGATTGAAATTCTCTTCGAGAATTGATTACACTTTCCATATTTTCCAACCAATATGACGCATATATCACCTATCTATCAACTACTCATTACTCGATACGTAAGCGATAATGATGGTAAATGAATGTTATGATAACACTGAAAAATTAAAGCAACGGAAAGAAACAAATCCCCTAGCGGCCAAACTTCAAAACTCGTTTGACAATGTCGTCGACTCGATTAGCCACTTGTGGGGTGTATCCGTATATTTTTTTCTTTCGCTTGAAAAGTAAAATACGATAATGGTCGACGTATTCGTGCAAAAGCGTATTAAATTCTAAGAAAACGCGGTTGACGCCGACTAACTTTTTCTTGGACACTCGACACCATACAAATGAACCGGATATCGACACAGAAAATTTCACTACAATTTCGATTAGAAGATTCGAACTTCAGATGATGAGAAATTCGTTATACATACGTGTACAAAAGTTGAAATAAATCGTTCGAGATATGAGAACAAGTGCGAATTGATAAGATGAATGATCAGCATAATTTTGAAAACCATGGTTCTGAATCTTCTAAATATCCAACAAAGCAAGTTGTTCAATTTTTCAAAAACTCAAACACTATTCGTAGTCAATACCCTCGTACGATTTTTATCAAAATTCATCCTTTTCATTTCGAAAAAATACAAATTCAAAAACAATATTTCGTTTTCAACTTGAAAATTCCTTAGCAGGAAAAAAAACACTCGTAATCGACTGAAAACTTCGTACTAACCACGAAGTACTACTCGAAACAACTTTGATATGTTGTATAATAATTATGAACTATCAAATATAATTATTATTTTTAATTTATCGCAGATTTGTTTATTCAATAATATAAATACTTACAGCTCCGAGTGATTTCAGTTTGGCTTCGTACTTCGGATAAAGTGAATGATTCTTCAAGACTATGAAAAATTTCTTAGATTTCAGTACAGCAGATAACTTTTTCTTCTTTTTCATGTCTGAATAAACAATTATTTGAATACATGAAATAAGAAATTTGTAATCCCAACATTCGTGTAGAACAATAATTCATTCACAATAGTCTATACGAAATTCAAAACTGATCCACGAACACACGTTTACAATTTTAAAATTTTATGGTAACACGATATCACTCTATTCCGCACATTCAACGTTCAACACACTTTCTACAATTGAAATTATCATTTCGATTGTTTGTGAAGCGAGTAGATTACACTTTGATGAATATTTTTAAGAAATGATTAAAAAAGAGCACAAAAGCACAATTACGACATAATGAAACGAATTTATGATAACACAATTTGAACGAAGCCACCATCACGAAAGCGATTAAACATGAAAAATTATGATAATGAACAAATGTAATACCTTGAAAAAGGAAACTATTGATGGGTGTTTGAAGAAACTCGAATCCACAGGACGTTCTAAACTATATCATGGTTGAAATTTTATAGGGCTATAATAATTATACAATGGAATTAATGCTACAAAGTAGGAAATGCTGTGCGAAAAATGTACATTTTTTCAATTTTTTGATCAAATTGGCGGGTTAGCGGGTGTTTTGCTTTTTAAATTCCAAAATTTGACTTTTTGGGTCGACAGCATAAATGGTACTCGATTCGACAATGAGATAGCGCTAATGTATAACAAAGAGAACGCATTTGTTTGTTTTTTAATTTTTTTTTCATTTCAATTTTTCAAATTAACGTTTGATCGTTTTCTTTCCAAGTTTTTCGTCCACCAGTTAGTTTGTAATTTATCGCAGATTATTATTATAGCATGTTACCTATGCTCAACTGTTCAACAATTAATATATATTTATTCAACTCAAATTCAAGTTTCAACCCACCAAATCTTTTCATCACTAATAATGACCAATAAGAGTTTTTCTTCATCTTCGTCCAATACTTGTTGCGATTTCCAAGTTCATTCACTTTTCTCGAATGTTAATCAAGTTCAATTCCATGAATAATGGATCACGACTCACGAGTGAAATTTTAAATTGATTTCATTTATACTTAGTTGTTTTGTAATTTCAAATCCAACCTTTCCAAATCAAGAAATCGAGAAGTTCACAGTTTACTACAAATCCATCGATTACAATAGTCTTTCATTTTTCAAAAAGATCCGAATGCAAACAAATACAATATGTGTACTATTCTTTCATTATTTACAACATTAAACAAGATTGAAATGTGAAATTTTATTCTACAGCACAAATTTTAAATCTATATACAAAAAATGTCAGAAAAAAATAAACATTCCGTTTTGAACTTAATGAGATGAGATCGAAATTAAAGATAACTCATAATATCAAAGTAAAGCAGCAAATTCCTTTCGTTTACATCATCAAATAAAAAAACTCCTTACATTTCTTTTAAATATTCGCTCAGAAAACAAAATATACGACAACAGGTTCGGGCAAAAAAAACTGTTCGAGGTACAAATGAAAACATGCATTGCAACGTATCAGAAGGAGATCACAATTTGACTATACTCAATGGTGCTTAAAACGGTAAACTGATCGTGGTCAATATTCTTTACAATAACAATTTAAGTACGAATGCGTATTAAATTAACAGCACATACTTGGATAAGATTTCAAAAATTAAACATAAAAGAATAACCTACACGTATAAATAGAAAAAAATTGCAATTTAAATACAAGGTAGAATACAAGGTAAATTTAAAAAGAAAAATTTGAACTTTATAAAAAAAATTCCATTTATATAAACAATCTTTGGTATATTGGATACTTGCAAATGTACATTTGTGCGTACCTAACCCGACTAATTCAGCCTTAATGGAATTTTCACTTCTGTTAACACAACAAAAAAAACATAACACAGTACACGTAACTCATGCGTTGACGATCAGAACTATTTTAAATTTCTATATTTATCATGATAATGAGTACTTTTGCCTCTTCCGTCGTTTTCTTTGCGTTTTGTGCGATTTTCCTTTTTCCTCGGTTGAAAATTCTTTTCTCTGGTTTTACGTAAAAATTCTTCGACCGAACGATCGTATAAATGTTTATTAGGAGGCATATGGTTTAATTTTGGAAAATGAGGAAACGCTGGAAGAGGATCGTAATAACGGGGTAAAACTGGAGGCTGAGGTAAAGGAAGATGAGCAAACGGTGACGAGAACATATCTGCGGAAGGATGAGGTGGAGGTAAAAAAGGTACTGGTAGGGGAGGTCTCATGGAATGATTGAATCGTTTTACATAAGACTCGATCGAGGTCATCACTCGACCACGTAATGGTGCTTTGTTTTGCATATCGTGGTAGTTTTTAGGTATAGATATCGGCCTTGTTTTGTAATGTTTAACAATGCGATTATCGTCTCGAGTACGATGCAACATGCCTTTTTTGTCTCTCATAAATTTATTATTTTGTAACATCTTCGATCGAATTTTGGAAGTGTAGACCGATTTGATAGAATCCGACGAACGTTTATTTTTCGCTTCATCCTTGGATTTTCTTAGAATAGGGGTTATATCGATGCCATCGTCTTCGGGAAACAAACGACAGAGCTTTTCGCCAATTCGAGGTTCGACTTCTTGGCCATCGCGAGCGATTTTCACTGGTTTGTTGCAATTCCACGGATTATACAGCGTAGTAGTAAAACTGAATGGTAAATCGTTTCGACATATCCAATCAATGCGAAAAGTTCCCTTTAATAAATTAGGCGTCAGTTCTGCAGGCACGATCCAAGGCACCGGAGAAATACTGCGATCTACTCCGGTCGCTAATCTAGCAAATCCAGAAAATTTTCCGCTCTCTTTGGCGGAAAAAATTAATATCACATTTTCCGAACTACGAAACGCTTCTGAAAGCTTCACTTGATTTTGAGGCAAAGTAGCCCAAACACCTTTAACCTTAGATAATGCTATATTTTCGGCGTTACTGCTCTTGATTATGAAAAACCGAGCATCGCGAAACAAATAATTCAATCTGCCTATATACTCGCTGGAATTTCTTTTCAACGGAGATGTAGAATCTATTTTTCTGTTCTTTTCTTGAAACGAATTCACTTGGGATGATGAAGTCTTGTCGTGTCGTTTACGTTTCACGTCGAATGATTTGGAACTAGCAGCGTCATCGCCACTTTCGGAATCACTTGTAACCGTAGAACCCACTTCACTTCTCGTATCGTACCTGTCATCGAAATAATTTCGAGTAAATAAATTGAATGAATTTTTTAACCGAGTGTATTACTGTAACCTATACCCTTGCATATCATCGTCCGATTTCGCATTTTCCGACATATCCTTTTCGATGGATTCATTCTTAATAGAGGCCGTCTCTTCTAATTCGTTATCGAAAGAATGATCGATGCTTCGTAAATCTTCGTGATCAGAGACTTCTTCGTCGTCTACTTTTTCTTTCTTTATTTCTTCCACTAGCGGAGTTTGATTTTCTTCATCCATTATGTTGTTTTATCAATAACCTGATGAAGCGTTCAATCACTCTGCTTTTACTATTACATAAAATCATATGATTACAGTATATGATACGAATTATCGAAATCAGTAATTAGTAATAAGTATAGTTCAAGATTGCAATAACTATTTACCTACATAACTTACTTTCCATGGACCAATAACCTATCTTGAAAAATAAAAACATTTGATGCAATCATAACAGCTCAAACTGCTGAAGTAGCTTTTTCCAAAACAGTAAGTTACTGATGTCGAATAACAAACACATACTCACCATTGGATTCGGAGTATTTGAAGAAATTTATAAATAACATATAACACCGACGTGATTTCAGCAATTTTAGATAAAGAATAATTGGTGAAACACCACGATCCACCATACACACAATAGGTAGTAAAGTGAAGTCCATTCCATTTAGTACTGGGAGACGGCACAAATATAATAATATAAAAAACATCGATTACGTTATACCTATTTCACTCGAATTTTCAACATATTTGTACACACAACAGTTACGTTTAGTCTCTAAAAAGTTCGATACGTAAATTCGGTTCATGTTTTCAAAAACAAACAACAAAATTGTAGGCCGAAGAGAAGTATTACATACATCAACTATCGAGCATATAATATTTACGTTCGCAAATATATTATTTTTCATATTTTCAAAGTCCAGCTTTCTGGTTCTTCGGACAAAGCATCACCTTCACTTACCAATATTATTTAAAAAACAAATCTTCACAGCAACAGGAAAATGATGAATAAAACTTATTATGTTGATAAAGAACACATCGAGCGTAGGTTTCCCATGGAAGTATTCAACTTGTCGAACGAGTCTTCGAAACCACTTCAATTTATATTCAATTTACAATGAATAGAAATTAAACCACCAACTTCATTACAATAAAAATATGAAACTATCTGCCGATTACGGAATCACAATGACCATTTTATAATCACTAACAACAAAAGTTTTGTGCAAAAATTTATGCAAGCTACGTTGCCAATTTTCCATAACAATAAAAACAACACGTCTTCGATTTTTACTATAGACACTGGAACTACAAGATGGACATCTGGTGGGCACAGACGTGAGGGGATTTTGTTAAAAGTTACTCATATTATTCCCTGTAGAGGCGCTGATCATTGGCCCCCTGCTCGCAATTTGATTGGTTGAATTTTGAA
>FIZU01028545.1:0-15269 GCA_900064475.1 Pseudococcus longispinus
CAACGACTTCTTGTTCGAGAAGCCGAGGCTCTATCCACTACACCAACCGGGCACTCATGTCTGACATACTGACATCATATTAAAGCTATGCCAGGGGTCTGAAACTTTTCAGTGGTCGGAAATTGTGTGTCGAGTTGTGTCGGGGTGTCTGACAGACATCGACACCTTATTGAAGCTATGTCAGAAAAGTCTGACTTTTTTTTACTGGTTGGAAATTGAGTATTGGGTAGGATATGGATGTCAGTCACACTCCAATACTATATTGAAGCTGTATCAGAGAGAGTGGTGTCTGAAACATTTTCTGTGATACAAAACTGTGTGTCAGCATGTGTCAGGGTTTGTGACACACAACGACACAGTGTTGAGCCTATGTCAGGAACTTTGACACAGCATCAATGTGATGTTATTTTGAGTCGGATGGTCTGACACATTTTTTGGGGTTGAAGTGCGTTGGGTTATGTCAGAGTGTTTGGCACACATCGACGCCATACTGAAGCTATGTCAGGAGATCTGACTTTTTTTAGAGATCATGAATTGTGTGTCAGGTTGTGTCTGACACACATTGACACCATATTGAAGCTATATAAGGTGATCAGAAATTAGCGATGTCAGTGAGTCTGACACTTTTTTAATGGTCGTAAATTGTGTGTTTATGTTATGTCAGGGTGTTTGTCAGGGTTTCTGACACAAACCAACTACATATTGAAGCGATGTCAGTGAGTATGATACTTTTTTGTTGGTCTGAAATTGTGTGTTGGCTCATGTCAATGAACATCTCTAACACAGTGTAGGGCACGTGCCGGTCGAGTTAACAGAAGTGGGCTTGAGTATTCATGCTTTTTTAAGACTTGTCATCAGTGAACTCACCCCCTCCCTTCCTCCCTACACGGAGCTTAAGTATGTTGAAAAATGAATAAAATCTCGCATTCTTGGAACATCATTCAAATGTGTGACACAAGTCAATCGAAAATGGTCAGTTTTTGCAAAACTGAAAGCGACTAAAGAATTACTCGAGTTCAAATACCCCTTCTGCACCATTTTCCTGGTCAATATAGAACAGTTCTTTTTTTTTTCTTTTTTTTTCGAAAAATGTCAGTCATTTTCAGTTTTGGCAAGCCTGTGAAAAAGCTACAGGTACCTTACAATACAATCCAAAACCCCTTTTTGGATCTTTTTTCTCGTCGTATTGAACAAAACTTGTTTTTTTTTGAAAAATGTTTCATATTTTCAGTTCTAGCAGAGTTTTGGCAAGCGGCCAAAAAGCTGCCAGAACCTCACATTGCAAAAAACATGCGAAGGAAGGGGGAAGTTTTTGATACTGTGTAAGATAATTATGAAAAATTATAGTGATGTTATCTTGGAGAAAAAATTGAAAAAGTCGAAATTTTAATACCTTTTTATCGAAATGTTGGTTTCGTGACACAACAACAAAAAAAGTTTTCATTAGGTAAATTTTATGATTTGATGACTTTTTTCAAATGGCTTAGAATATTCGGTTCTCATTCTACTTACAAGAAAATTTAACGAAATTTCTACTTAATTATAACAGCCCTACGAACCGTTAGAAAGTAGTTATGTACTCGTATTATTTCACCAAAATCTTGTAAATTACTTACCCACCTCCCCACCTTGGACATGATTTAATGAGGAGAAAGTCAGATTTCGAGAGAAAAAAATGGATGGCGTTGATTTATAAATTTATGATTTTTTGTTAAAATTTCACGATCGTGATTTTTTTTGTCAACAATTTTTAAAGTTTTTTCTAAAAATTTAAAATGTATTCACAACCCAAAAACATTTTTTTTTTTTTTCAAAAACTGCATTTCAGAAATACGTTGAAATCTGGTACTGTGATACAAATTAAGTCAAGAGATTTCAATAAAAAGTCAAACTATTTCTTCAATATTTCGAAAAAGAAATCAAAGCCAAAAGTCCATTTTTTTCAGAAGATTGTAACATCTTTCTCCTTCTCGTCTCTCAAATTATAAATTATTTTCCATCTCAAACTACGTATCTACAAGAATGCCCAAACATTCAAGTCAAGGGAAATCTAAAGGTACCCAATAAAATATGCTGTAGTTGAACACATGTCACTTGGTCCCCACGAAAAATTAGATACAACTTTCGAAGTATTCATGCACGTGTCCTACTCATTCATTACTTGAGAACTTATAGCTAAATTAAAAAAAAATAGGCTTAGATAATAAAATGAACATTTCATTTTGCAAGTTCGCTTTTTTCCAATTATTTCAAGAATTTAAGCAACTTTTTCATTTAGAATTCCTGTCGAATACTATACTCTAATACTTCAACCTCCCTTCATGTTTTCAACTTTGGAGACAATTCTAATTAAGTAAGTTCAACTTGGCTTAGCAATAAGTACCTATCTACGTTAAATTAATCTCACGAATTTCAAATATTCGGAGTCAGGCATACTATAAGAATAAGAGTAAAAATAAACAGGCAAGATACGAGACGTAAACACGTACCTACAATTTTTTCAATCATTATGCACCTAGCAACCAAACAAACATCTAAATTTCACAGAAATCTAAAGCCTTATCATTAACAAGGGGAATTTCCACATCCACGTGTATGTTATTGCACCCGAATCGCCAGCTTCGCACCTGAACTATTTAGAACGTACACGTCAACTAATCATTAGGTACATTTGGAATGGGGCAAAAAATCACCTATCACATGCAGCGGCAACTTTGTTGTAAAATTCTACTACCGTATAATTAGCAATGACACATTGTACGAGCATAATTAATTATCAATTTATCGAACACCTCATTAAGAGCATACGAACGACTACACGAATACGAGTATTTTTCAATATGCAATATTTCGATTCGTTATTCAACGGTGACCTTTTTATCGGCGCCGAAAATTTATCGCAAATTTTTCACTCTGAAATTTTTTTTTTCATCGTACTCGCTCGCTTTATAGATTTTATCTGACGGTGGAGTAAATTACGGCACAGCTCGCGATTCGGACGACCTTATGTAAAATAATACTTTACAACTCGCCCGAGTTAATAAAAACGTTGTTGGGTAATTGGTCTCGAGAAACGATTATTTTTACCCTCTGAACGTATACAATAATACGCCATATCATTGTACTCGGTGCAAGTTTCCTATTTAAGTACTATTCGCGGTTTTACGATTTTTTTCTTTTTTTTTTCTATTTCTCTCCTTATTCTTCTCTCTCTCGCTCTCGCTGATTTAACAAAAATACCATAAGTGTTACTCGCATAGTACATACAAGTACACCGTAATACGAGATTGGTATTCGACGAGGAATTTTTTTTTATTATTTATGTTGACATTCTTTTTTCAATACAAATATATAGGTAACTGTGACATATTATAAACTGGTTAGGTAGGCTGATCTGGAGACCGATTGTGAGTTTATTTACGTTAAGTAATTTATTCATCACTTGTCACTAATTATTTCGTCGAGCCGACTATTCGATAAAATCTAAACACCGTTTGATTAAATTACCTACTCCTCGTATAAGTAGGTGCCATATCGCCATATCCAACTAGTAAATTATTCCGCGAATTCGCACGAGCTCGATTCCTAAATCACTCGGAGTAAGAATTTTTTCGCATTTGCCAACAATTAACAATACTCGTTCAGACAGTTTGTTAAAATTGAAAACATACTGAGCTGACTCGGAGATCAATCATAATAACCTTGACTTTCAACTCGATACATCGAAGCTGCATCCAATCATTATAACCGACGACGGTGAAGCAATAAACGAGCAAATACGACGTGTGCGTACGTGTGTACCAAGTACGAGTTACGAACCCGAGGTTCAATCGTACGTTGTCATTTTTGTTAACCCGGAGTACTCATATTTCACCTTATCGAGTACCGAATTTACAATGTTTTTTGCATTTACGAGCAAGTACGACGAAAATTCATCCGTAAGATTTACGACCCAAGTCAAACTGGATTATGGGCGATCGAGCAATAACCAGTAAGAATACGAGTATATAGCCACCAACAGGTGTAATAAAATATACGTATGTATTACCTATCCGAAGTATGTATAAAATTGTTTTAAAAAAAACAATTATTGGTTTTTTCCTCCAAAAAGGTGACATTTCCGGTTTACTTGCGGTGTCCATTTCAACGCAAAAAATACCATAATGTTCGGGCCAAGAGGCGAAATTTTCAGAAATTGGGATTATTTTCAGAGTCGAAAGGTACCTAACATTTTAAGTGGTTTATAATTAAACAACTGGTTAATCGATTAGTATTTTGAAATTGGTGTAGCTGGTCAAGAAAGTTTGAACAATAGGTATGTGGACTGTGGACTATGGTGAAATTCCAATTTTCAACTTAATTTTTGGTAAGTAATTTGAAGGAAAAGTAACACTATACGAATATGTAAGACTTACCTGGCAATATTCGCGATCAACGTCGTCATGATTGTCGATGTTTTCCGAATCGGGATCTTTATTCTGGAATTAAACAGAGAAAATGACCTAAAAATATTGTCTCTCTGGGGTATTTTTTCTATATGCAGTTCAACTTTTACGTACCAATGCTGTGAACTCCTGTCGTATTTCAGAGCACCATTGCTGATAAGGAGCACCACAGGTGGTAACTTTGGCTAAAAAATCCCTCAGTTCTCTGATCAAAGGAATGTTGTGTTCTAGTTCAACTCGGGATATTTTCATCCATTCCTGGAATCAGAAAGCAGTGTGACGCTGATTAGAAAAATTAGAGAAATACTGAATTTTATTCAATTTTCAAGTTGTTCAACTTGCAAAGCTTTTTGATACGCTATTTTTAAGTTTTTAATTTTTTTTTCAATTCTGCGACCAACTGATTGTGATAAGATTTCGTGATTTTTAAGAAAATGATTAAGTGTCTACCTATTCATATCTAAAACGTGATTTTCAACTTTTTTGAAGGAAAGTATATATAGATATACCAGGGGTGATTATACTTTGTACTTTTTTTTCGAAAGCTAAATGGAGAGGCAATAACACAAAAGCTGTGTCTGGACACCCTACTTCTCCTCATCATCCTTAAAATCTGACCGCTTGGAAAATTCTGAAAATTTGATAAAAAATCTTACCTAAAATGGACTTAGCAGAGATGTTTTTACACAAAAAAGCCATTGACACTCATTTTTTATTTTTACCTCACTTGCTAGGGGGTAAATACCTACTCAGAAAGTCACTTTAACACGGTTTTAAAATATTCAGGAGAAAATTGAAAAAAAAGAAATTGAGAAAATTATCCTTGAAAATGAAAAATCTTAATACAGATAAGTAAGTATATTTATATATTCGAAAAAAAATCATCAACTATGATTTTTCACTGTTTTGCTACTTTTTATAAGATGTATATATTTCACTTCATTTACAAAAAATGGCCAAGAAAAGTGGTAACAGTGAAAAACACCGTTGATAACCTTTTTTCGTAAAAATGTCAAAACAAAATGATTTCAAGAAAAATTTTCTCGAAATTAATTTTCTTAAATTTTAGCATAGGATATGCTTCTAATACGAGTAATTACGCGAAATACCTGACCAAATTCCCCGACGATGACTTTTAGACATTTTGTCTGAATTTTTTGCACTACGAAAAATTTTCAGATTTCCACTGACTTTTTGTACTTTAAAAATTTCAGAGATAATGCTGACTTTTTGACATTTTGTCAGACAAACAAATAAACAATTTCGACTTTTTGAGCTTGGAAAATTTTAGAAATCAGGGCAACTATACTTTTCTGACTTGGGAAAGTTTTAGAGATTGACTTTTAGGCATTTTGTCAGACTTTTTTGGACTTGAGAAAAATTTCAGATTTCCAATGATTTTTTGGACTTTAAAAATCTCAGAAATCACCCTGACTTTGGGACATTTTGTCAGACTTTTTTGAAGCTGAAATTTTTTTAAGAATTCGAATGAAAATTGTACTTGGAAAATTTCAATTTTATGAATTTAAAAAAATTCAAAAAAGTTCAAATCAGACATTTTGTCCGATTTTTATGAATTTGATAAAATTTTCAGATTTCTACAGACTTTCTATGCTTGAAATTGGACTTCGAAAATTTTCAAGGAAATTCTATTACAAAATTCACTTACGAAAATCGGATAGATATTTTTTCAGACTTCTTTGAACGTGGGAAAAATTTTCAGATTTCCATTCACCTTTTGATTTTGGAAAATTTGAAGAAAATTTCAAATATCACGTCTTCATGAACTTGAAAAATTCAATGAGCAAAAGTGATTTTTTAAAGCACTCAAGTCAAAAGTTATATACAGATCTTGAACGACCAGGTAAGAATTTCGCCCTTCCCATTCCTTGTTCACCCTTTCCCAATATCGATTTGAAATCTGACAAATTTCAAAAATTTAATTTTCAAATTGTTTGGAGGCATGAAAAAAGTAATTTATTCCAAGTAAGGTACACCTAAAAAATAGGTTAGTTATCGCTGCCAATGGTATTTTCGATCAGAAGTATCAATTTCCATCAGATTCCTTTCCATACAAAAAATGTTAACAATTTTTTTTTTCAAAATATCAAGTTTGAGTGCGATTAGGAAGAGGTGAGTCAGAGCAGTAAAATTTTTACGAGGAATAGTTTTTTGCGGTTTGGTCACAGCTGTGCCCTTTTACCTTCTACATTGAGAAAAAATTCAAAACGGCCCACCCCTCCTCACCAACCACTCACCTTCAAAAATTATCTACTTATCCTCACACCATATGTATTAAGAACTTACCTCAACGAAAGACAATATAGCTCTATGCCTGGGAGGCACTTCCATCTGCAGACAAGCCGGACTATCACGTCTCCTGTTATTACGATCGGAAGCCGGAGACAACGAACTCCTTCGGCTATTGGAATTACACGACGCAACACCCTGAGCAACGTTAGGCATCGCAATCGGTTGTGCAGATGGTCTACGATCATCCGTAGGTGTAGTTACAGGACTACCCATCAGCAGAGCACCAAATGCTCCATGAAGATCAGTCGTGAAACCCAAAGTGCCCGCTGATCGACCTCTGGGCAATCTGGATGAAAATCCGCTATCGGGTAAAGCGAGATAACGGCTGGATTCGTAGGTGACTCTAGGCATCGATCTGGATCTCGGCCTCAGCAACGACCTACCCGATAAAAATTCACTAACTGCCATCGCAGCGTCTAGGATTTGATTGCTAGGATTGTCTGGTGAATCGAAATCGGGTAAGTTTTGTAACTGTTTCTGAAACGCTAAAATATCTTGTTCGGCTGTTTCTCTGCCTCGGCTGGTGTGTTCGACCTGAACGAAAAAAAAGAGAGAGTTCGATGAATGAAACGGGTATTTCTATACATGGGTGAAAAAGTGGAAAAAAATTTTAAAAGAGGGTCTAAATTAGTCGATGTCACGCCACGCTGGGCAATTTTCATTCATCGAAAACGTACACGTGCGCGAAGGGTTTTTTTCAAACACGTTTTATTACCTTACTAATGTTGGCCTGTGACTTCGATCTTCTTTTACTCGGATGTTTTAAGCTCGAGAAACGAAACGTCGGTCTGGATTTTAAATGCAAATTCAAAGCTATTTGAAAAGAAAAACGCCATTGTATCATCGTTTCATTCAAAAGAAAAGAAAATTCAACCAAATAGGTACCTAAAAAATTCCTCCTCTCGTCGCAACTACCGGTACTTCTTATACTGTCTCTAGATGGAGCATATCTCAGCATATTCGAGAACACGTGAATAGCCTGCATTGCAGGTTCAATTCCTAATCCGGAGGCGCTACTTATGCTACTTTCGCGACACTGCGAAGGTCTCGGTGTAGGCCTTCCGGCTCGAACAGAGCTCACTGAATTCGAGCTTTCTTCCACAGCCCCCGTATCGTATTCGAAATTGGCGCAGTCTAAAGTTAAATTCACCTAGACCATATTTGAGTATTAGATGAAGTACAATTTCAACATAAGAGGGAAATAAATAATCGTTTACTTTTCTTCGTTTACGAAGCGTACTGGTTTCTGTTTCGGTTGATGAAGCTCGACTACGAGGAGATCGAGGTATATCGTGAGTAAGTACCGAGCCGAAGCTCGACCTGGAAGCGCTACTTTTCCATCGATGTAACGGTGCAGTGGTCATTAGTCGGTGACTTAGCAGTCTTAATATAATAATAGGATTTATAACGTAAGGAAAACAAGACATAAAATTTTGAGCAAATAACACCGTATTCGGATCATTTGGTAACTTACGCGGGGGGAATTGACCTGCAGAAAATATACAGAGAAAATCATTTTAGTCAATAAACAGCTCGTTTGAAAAAAATTGAAAAAATTCAGAAGTTTAGTTAGGTAGGTAGATATACTGAAAATAAGTCAAATAACTTGAATAAAATTAAAAAAGTGAAAACGTTATTTCTGCTACTGGCCATTTTTGATGTCCTTTCAACAAGAAATCCAAAAGGGACCTAAATGGAGTAAAGCTCGACTCAAAATTCTGGACAATTCTGGATTGGATATCAAAGTGCATGTTTTTTTACCTTTGAAATCCATTTCTGAGGTACTTTTGAGCTGAAGCCTTGAAATGGTCCTCAAAAAACCAAAACATTTCGACCATTTTGAGTTACATCATGAGCGTTTTTCATGTGAAAAACTTTTGAAATTTCCAAAAAAAAAAAAAATGCCATCATGAAAAGTAGAAAAAGGTGCAGCTCAAAATCCCGCAAAAAAAGTTTTTGGAAATATGATCTTATTACTTACCCCAAATATGCGAAATAAATTCTATGAAAAAGAAAACATATTTGCAATACATCCTGTCTTTACCAATGCTAACAACCAACAAACTGAATTTTTTCACTATACCGAAAGATAGCGACACCATCTCCGTCTCAACTTACCTGCATTGTTTATCTGGCCGTAGAAAAAACCATTGATAACCCAATGTAAGGTCGAAGATTCAAAAGGTACAGGGGGCTGACTTAAAGTCGACTGAAAACAAACCGAAATTAAAACCAAATTACCACAAACCCGAGCCAAAATACCTCGTTTTTCAAAATCCACTTACTTCTATAACTTTCAACGTATTATACACAGAATTCTCGACAGAAATACCGGTAATAATTTCAGTCTCATTTTGCACAATGCTCGGGCAAATGGAGGTAAAAGTAATATAATCTTTTTCACTCTTCGGAGTCTCGGACTCTTTGCCCTTTGGTTTATCGTAATCTGCATTTTGTTGCTGTTGTTGTAATTGCTGAACTAGCAACTGAGTCAAAAGTTGTGGATTCTGAGCACGTGCTTGTTGCTGCGTTTGCAGTTGTTGTTGTTGTTGCTGCTGCTGTTGTTGTTGCTGTTGTTGATGTAATTCCAACAATCTTTGTTGTTCTTTGAACTCTTCTGCAAATCATCGAGTAATTTAAGAGATATCGCGAGTGTTTTAGATAAAATTATGGGTAATACCCTACGAACCTTGTATATGATAATCGAACACAGAATATTTATGATTTACGCGATGTTGATAGCCTAAATAAACCAAAACCCGAGACACGTGATGTTTCACGAATAAACCATATTTGGTACTGTGCGCATTGTAATACCAATCATCAGATGGCAGCAGTAGCTGACTAAGTAAATCTGGTATGCCTTGATCTATCAATACGCGATGATGTCTCGGGTGCAACGCAGCGCTAGCGAAGATTTGCAACATCAGCACTAATAATTGCTGCAAAAAAAACGTTGGTAAGTGATCAATGCAAAATGAATGCCTAAAATGAAATCTCATTCGTATTGCAAGTGTATCTACAACTACAAATTTAAGCCACTAACCGGATCATGAGTTAGATCCAGAGTGGCAGCTAAGATTCGTAATTGTTGTTCTTGCAGCAGTTCATTCTGTACTTCTTCGTTTTGTGTCATGAATAGCAGCACTCTGCCAGATAACACTTGCAAACAGTGATAACTGCAGTGTAAAAGTCTGTAAGAAAATTTTCAATGTTTAGAATTTATTTGGAAGATGGAGTAATTTCGTGATTGATAAGTATTTAATTGTAAGTAATCGATAGATGAAATATTAATATAAAATCAGTGAATTGAATTCATTTTTTCAAATGTAAAAATTACTGAAATAGGTATAAGTATAATTATATGTATTTATGTTTTTTAATAAAACACGACTTCCAGGATTTTTGAATTTCGGCACTTGATCTTAAATAAGAAATGGGATACATATTTGGATTTGATGAGGGGGTGGGATTGATGCAGTAAGGGACTTGATACCGTGTGAGGTTTGATACTGTGGGAGGTTTGATGTGGTGGGGAGTTTGATGATGTGGGGGATCTGATGTGATGGGAGGTTTGATGAAGTGAGTGACTTGATGCTGTAGGGAGGGAGTTCGATCATTGATGCAGTGGGCAGTTTGATGTAGTGGGAGATTCGATGCGATGGGAAGTATGGTGCGGTGAAAGTTTGATTAGGTGGAGGGTTTGATGCAATGGGCAGTTTGATGTATAGGAGGATTTTATAGTGGTGGGAGATTTGATACAGTGAAAGTTTGATACCGTAGGGAGTATGATTCTGTGTGAAGTTTCTATGCAGTGGGAGGTTTGATGTGGTGGTGGTGGGCCGGTGGGGGCTTGAGGTGTGCTGATGCACATCTGATTTGAATTTTAAAATTCAAGACGAGTCTCTCCAATGCAGTTTATTTCAAAACTTTAAAAAAGTCTAACACTGCGAGGGGATCAGCATAAATCTTTGTTATAAGGGATGGGTTTAAATCATTCGTCATAAAACAATTATCGCAATTTTAAAATCACGATTTTCAACTATTTTGAAAATGATTTGTATGACTCTAATTTGAAATGAACTTTTCATTAAAACACTACATTTTTGGCCCCGGAGTGATCCTATCTCAATCACCCTTCCCTTAATGGCTTTGTATTCAATAATTTCTTGGGTGAGCAATTTCATAAAAATTGTAACTAAGACGAATATGGAATGTAAAATGAAGCCTTTTTTTTCGAAAAATCAACTATAATACCGCTAGTAAAAATATTCTCTCCACTAAAATAAAAAAAAACTATCAATAAATTTTTCATTATAATAATTTTTTCGTTTAAAATTTTGGTAAAATTTGTGGAGAGATAACATATCTCACCTGCTCACCTCTTGCTCGGTGTGCACGTTCGATGACTATTGATGACGCGTTTAAAAAGGGTCAACGCGTTATGCAACGTATTCAGCACAGAAGACGCGTGAGTACAACTCAGCACATCTACAATCGAGCAGCATCGGCAACGATAACAAGAACGGCAGCATCAACAACAACAATGGTAAACAAACATTACCTATACGTTCAAACGAGCGCAATCTGATTACAAGGTAAACAAATCGTTTAAACTCTTACCCATAAGGCACTCTTCGGTAATTTCTTTTGATTTAATTGGCTGCTGAGGCTGTTCGTGTTTGGCAATAAAGCTGGGTCGTTTCGAGAAGGTTTTTTGTATACGACTTTGGCTACCTTTACGTGAGAAACAAGTCGGAGATTCGTTGCCATTGTTCGAGCATGTCCTATTATCGACAAATTTTATAGTACAATTTTCGCCACGTTTAAATTAAGCTATAAAATTTTAACTACGTAATATAATAGGTATCGGAAAATGATTAAATTTTTTTTTCGCGTTTAGGTATTTTTTTTTTACCCGTGAAACAAACACTCGACACCGAAACGATTTTTCATTTCGGCGAAGTAATTATTAACGAGATCTTATTTAGAGATAAGCTAGTGCAATTAATTTGCAACATTGAGAGAATTTGCAGTTGAAAACAATTTCTGTGCTGATAACTACCTACGTTTGGCATGAATTATCAATTTAAGTAATTCGGCGAAAAACACATTCGAGGAATGGGCGTCTTGTACATAAAATTTACGCTGTAAATATTTACCAGATAGAATCGACATTAACGTAAGGATTTTCACGCCGAGTCGATGCCTGTTTCCTGTACCCTTCCGAGCCCTCGCCTCAAACGAGCAACGCTTATAAAATGATTCGTTTTGGCGGCGTGGATTTGTTGTTTTTTTTTTCTCTCCTCGGGCTTTTATTATCCTTTTTTTTGCAAGCTCGTATACATTATATCGTGTATACTATTTTATTACCATATTATTCTTTTCTTCGCGGTGGAAATTTATCACGATAAAACGAAATGAAAAAATAATTCGGTTTCTTGTACGTATTTGTGTACGCATGGTCGTACCCTTCCCAGTTTCCAAATTTCAATCGCAATATCGTTCGCGAATTTATTACGGTTACCCCACCAACAGCTCAGAAAACGAGCCAAAATTTGCTCTCCCTTTTCCATCAATTTGTTCAGATTGATTTGTTCAACTTACTCTTGTTCCAATCTACAAGGGTGTTGCAGAGACTCGCATAGTTTCGTTTTACAAAACGCCAGCTGGTATTTTACCGCCAAATCGATGATTTTGTTTAGGATCAACATGGCTGTGTATTGAGCTCCGTGCACGCTGTGGATCAGATGAAGGCAGATTTTCGATATCATGCATAAAATAGCAGTCAATTCTTTACGATTGTACGATAGCTGTTCGGTATCTGGTACGATGGATGGTGATGATGGATACGTCGATACTCCAGTCTGCAAAATAATCCGTTAATTAAGTTCAAATTTCGATTAAGTAAATCAAAATAAAAGTTAAGGTAGATAAATGGGAAAAAAATATGAAAGTGAAACCAGCTGTTCTGACACAAGCGTGCAAAAAACTGCAAGATTGTTTTATTGAAAGCCGAAGCCGATAATATTAAAACCAGTTCCAATTTACATTAAGTTGGCAATAATCTAAACCGCATGTATCAAGCTGATACCTTCAGTAGGTACTTGTTTCTATTTACTTATTTCGAATATTTCGAATTCGTATTGTAAAATTCAAATCAATATATCTTTTAGTACACAGATCACCAATAAATTGTGAATATGTAGTCTGCCATCCTTTGATTTGGGATGATTTTAAAAAATGATTAGGCAACTTTTATGTTATTCATGTACCTAGTGAAATTGCTTGATTACGCCGAAAACAGAAAAAAATTGACATAATTTATGCGAGAGGCAAAGAATTTGATCAAATTAAAAAAAAAACTCGGCCCTTCTCAAGGGGTGCAGAACCCGTCTGTACCCCTTCAAAAAACAACTTTTTCAGCATAAATGTACCATCATCTATGTATGGCTAAATGAATTTCCACACAAAAAGATGAAAACGTCGAATTACTCCAAATTATTTCCTTTTCGTACAAATGCAATCGTGTAAAACATAAATAGCATAGGTAACAATTAATGTTCTACAATCAATTTCATTCCCCTCTATTCTTCCTCCTCCTTCGATGCAACTTTTGACATAATTAGGTAAGGAAAACGCTACGAAAACGTCGCGTCACGTCGTTAACAAAACACGTTAAATTCAGTGTCGTCGAACAGATCGGAGGAGGGAAGAGAGGGAATTGAAACAAAAAGAATCACTACCGATACGTACCTTTAGCATATTATGTAAAAATGCGGAAATCGCTCTGCGTAAAACTTTGTCGTTTTTCTGTTGAAATAAATTTAAAACTTTGCCAACGTTGCGTAAGAACTCCCTTATTAAGTGGCCCAAGCATTCGAAATTGTTTGACATCAAGATAAGAATCTTTAAACTTCTTTCGAATATGTAATCTTGCGGCTCTTCTAACTTCGCTGTGGAACAAATAACTCGCGTGAATAGGATGCCTGCTTGTGAACGCGCAATTTCAGCGAAAATTTTTAATTAAAAAGAGACAAATCTCGTATATTTCAATTTACCGTGCTAGAAAATGGGGAAAAAAATAAGAGAGAAGAATGATAGATGAAATGTCGGTCGATTATATACGTCGGAGTGTGTTTTTTTTTCGAGAGGCGGAAAAAAACGTCATTAATTACTTCTCGAGATTGTCGAGTGTACACGATTTGGTAGGTACAGCGTTTTTATACGAGCATAACCCCGTTACCCCTCTGCATATTGTAACGACAAGATGAAATTTCATTTCTAAATGAAACACACAACACAGTACGGCATCGGGCAAGAAAAAAAGCTTAAATCATTTGTGTACACGCTTTTGTTTAATTTTTAATCGCAGGTAATTCGGGTGTATGGCTTTAGAAAACGCCAGTTTTTTATCGGCATTAATTTTAATAATAGAAAAAAAAAAAATTCGCCGTAATTTCACGGCGGTAAGTGTGGGTAGGTGGGTCGGAGTAGAGGTACGATATTTTGTCGGTATACGAATGAGATTTACTTTTTCGAAATATTCTGTTCTCTCATCCTATTCATCTCACTTTTGCAAACAAATGACTCCTTAACATGGAAACGGTTTTTCTCGAGAATACAGCGTAACTTTTATAATAAATAACCAAATAATAGCCTCGTATTCGCGTCTCTCGTATACTTGGCTTACGTAGATTAATTTTTCATAAATGATTACGCTTTTGTTATCTCTTTCTCGAAACGAGAAAAACGTTCGATAAACGTTCTCGCCGTCGCACGTATGGTACCTTTGCCTTTATGAAATAAAGCGAAAGGAATCCGAATTATCGGCTCGAAATCGTAACGAACGACTGGGTTAAGGTACGAGTATCTACAATTCAGTATACAGGGTGATGCAATGAAAATCTTGTGTCTTTCTAGAAGCAACCAGCAAGTGAGCAGCTAATCTTACATTCAAGTGTAGTTGTAGTGGACTCGTCAAGTCGAAGGGATGTTTGAAAGTCAATTTAGGGAGCAGCAATAATTTTGACAGATATTACTTTCATTGAGGTCCACTTTAATTAGGTTCAGCAGCAACTACTTCAACACTGTATACAGGGTGTTTCGATAGTAGTGCACCGCCTTCAAATCAGAGATTCAGCTACACAAAGTACATAAGTGTATGCATGTTTGCCGATCCCAAGATTTTAAGGGGCAAAGTTATGCCTTAGTTTTGAACGTTGTTTCAAAACGTCGTAACTCCGCTGGTATTATACAGGGTGTCCCAGGTAAGAGTATCCGCCTTCCAACAGGTAAGTAGGCAACCCATCCTGAGCTCAACTAGATATGTTTGCCTACCCTTGGAATTGAAGGGGCAAACTTATACTCATTCGAAATTTTTTTTTGAAACTTTGCAGCTTTCTATCTTGTTTGAATCAAAAGTTATACGTGATTAATTTTAAGAAAAAGACATAAAAAAATTGGTCTTTTGAACAAATTTCAAAATTTGAGGAGAAAAGTCAATTTTTA
>FIZU01028547.1:0-13639 GCA_900064475.1 Pseudococcus longispinus
AAAATCGGTTTTTTGCATTTTTGAAGATGACGCACCACGATATCACGTTCTACAAAAATATAGGATTGTACATCTAGACTAAATACATAATATATATTTTTTTCAGAATTGCACCCCTGAAAGGGGTTACCAAATTGGCCATTGGAAAGCTTAAAATGTTCATTTGACCTTGAACAAAGGCTCGAAATTTTTTTCAAAAAATTGCAAAAATCACCCTTAATACTATCTACCATCCTTACAAGTTTGAAAAAATTTGGTTGAAAACTGCCTAAAATGGAAATTTTTAACGAAAATCCACATTTAACCCCTCAGAAGGGGTTAGAGGTGAGATATCGAGAAAATTTTTTTATCACGGGGTATTTAGACCATAAGGACCGAATTCCACAGGATAATTTAAAATTCGGTGTTCAAAGCCATATCATCCCTATAAACCCGGCTGCGCTCTTTGATCATCTTGAAGTGTATAATTGTTAATTCGTGTTTCAGCTTTACAAAACATGTCCACTTGCCCATCGAGAGCCTCCGGTCTGTTGACAGTTTTACTGACGATGCCATTGAAAGAGATGTGGCCCTACGTGAATACTTTTATGAAATATTTAAGATCAACGTTGGATGAAAATGTACCTTTGTATGTCCAAGGTGCGTATAAATCACAGATGACGATTCTAAATTAAAGTTATTGCTTTAATGACTTCTCTTTTGTGCAGAATTGTATAAAAAAGTTTGGTTGAGATTCAACAGCGTGTTACCCAGAAGCTTATGGGTAATGACGATTAAATCCTTATTGCACGAGGAAGCCACATTACCTTCTGTACCTCCGAAACAAGAGAAAATCATCATAGATCCGTTACAAATATTGAGATGCGACGATCGAGTATTTAGGTACGATGAGAAAAATAAAATATGCATTCAGAAAACGATTTTTCATCTCAATTGGTTATATTTTCTTTTACAGATGTCCTGCTGTACTAAGCATAGTCATCAGAGTACTACAATCTTCGTTGGCAGCCTCACGAAGCCAACTTAGCAGACATTTGATGGATGGACCTCTGACAGCGGTTCAATCCAATCAAATAATTTCCATCGGAGGATTAACCAGCGACGCTGAAAGAGAAGAATTGAAAAACGCATTGATCGCAGCTCAAGAAAGCGCCGCTCTTCAAATATTATTAGAATCGTGTCTCGAAACCGAAGACGATATTGTAGGAATAACATGTCAATCTATCGAAAGACTCGTCTTTTTGAAAATAAACCTATTTTGTTCATTTTCCAGAAATCCAAAGCTCAGCGATGGTCACTTCGCGAAGTCCAAAGTATTATATGCTCGTTTCTGCATCAAACCTTCATAGCCGATCCTCCGCTATGTAAATTAGTTCATTTTCAAGGCTATCCACGCGAACTTCTACCTGTAACTGTGACTGGTATTCCATCGATGCACATCTGCGTTGATTTTATTGCAGAATTGATCAGCCAACCTTCATTAGAGAAACAAGAATTCGCCGTTGATTTGATATCGCAACTAGCTTTGCAGTATGCTTTACCTCATTCCATGATGGTGTCTAGATTAGCCCTTAATACCTTATCAGCTTTACTGACTGGTAATTAAAATAATGATATTTGATCACTCATAATTTGAGCTTGTTATTAAATGGTGATGTTTTTTCGCAGCTCTTCCGGCCTACTGTAGAGCAGAACTGTTCGTTAATACGTTACCAGCATTTGCTCGTATTTGTGAAGCTTTCCCACCATTGATCGAAGATGCAATTATATTACTTATTCAACTGGGAAAGATAACGATATCGGAGACTGCGTTGAAAGGAGGCTCAGTTAGTTTAAATATGATCGGTCCCTTGGACGATGGCTATTTATCGGATGGATCGAATTCGAGTTGTATGTTGAAATTGAACGATAGTTTGTATAAAGAAGTCGAAGAAGTTTTTTCTCTCATTATATCAAGAGCTGTACTTAAACACAAGATTTATTGATGAGTCGTTGTATATACTTATTGTGTAAAAATAGACTATTTTTTATTAATCGGAGTTCTGTAAAACGTGAATTTTATTTGTGGTTTTGTAAAACTTTGTGATAGTAAAGTTTTTATTAATTTTTTATTCGATGGATCGATCACGAATTGATATTTAATGATCAGTCTAGGTTTAGGTTTTTAGAGAAAGAACGAATTAAAAAAAATAGAGAACAGTAAGCTAGACAAGTTGGTCTAGCAAACCACAATATAGTTTTTATTCAACGGATGAAAACATCTTAGAATTACTTATGAATTCATTGATACAAATTGAAAATAAATACAATATTTGTTTTAAAAATAAAAGAAAGTAGTAGCTTTTTCATTCGGTTATTTTGGTATGTAGATTTACCAACTACAAGCCTGTAGAATAAACCGTCGCAATGCAATTAATTCGGCTCCATGAATATCTCGAATCCGTCGTTACAGCCTTCAATGTCCATCATTAGCTTACTGCCTACCAATTGTAAGTCAAAACTTTCGTAGTACAATTTCAACTTATGATGAATTATCATCATTTGATTTCTTTCCATCTTCATTTTTAGAGGTAGCTTTTTGACATTCGTCATTTTCTTGTTTTTTTTCGGTTTGATTCGATTCAGGATTATTTTTAGAATTATCGTCATCGCTTTCCAAGTCACTGCTTTCGCTTTCCGAAGATTCTTCGTTTTGATTCGGTTTCTGTAGCTTTTGCTTTTTAAGCATTTCTTTCCTTCGGGCTTTCTTTTTCAACCTCTTTTGTCTCTTTTTAGCAGTCTTTTCTTCGGCTATTCTTTGGTTTTCTTTTAGTCGTTCTTGATATTCGTAGTCTAGTCTTTCCTGCGTTGAAAATTTACCTTTGTTTAGAAATCAAATGTACGAAGGAAAAGAATTTTACAAGTTTTTTAACGTACTTTTTCACTCATTTCAGATATCGCCTTCTGTCTGGCGTATTCTTTCCGGCGAAGATGCCTGTAGACGTGAAATTCACCGCTGCCAGCTCCTGCACTTGAGCCCATAACATTGCGAACGAAATCTGGCACGAATAAGGGTTTTTTCTCCTTAGGTCGATCCGGTATTACGACAGGTTTTTCCTGAGAAACGAGCGACAAAATGAATATAAATTTGAAGGTAATACGAAGAAGAGTAGAGGCAACATACCGGATTTTTCATGAGTTTTTCAAGTTTCATGCGTTGAAGATCGTAGGCATTTTTTAGTACTCGTGGAGGAGCATCGTCTGAATCTGAGCCTGAATCGGACATTGTAATGGAACTTTATAATATTACTTAAAATATTTTAAATTAGCAACTTTTGAAACAAATTTTGATTTTTGAAAAAAAACTGGAATTAAAATCGTTGAAATTTTATTGACTTTGAAAATAAACCTCGGTGAATTTTTTCAGGATGAACTCTCGTCATTTTTTTAAAATGCAATTTTTTCAACTATAAACAAATTTAAGAGAAATTGTTGTGCAAAAATGAAATATTCATCAAATTTTAAAGAAAATAAAATATAAAACATTGAATTTTAAATACTTTTATGGTATAAAAAAATTAATATAAATATTTCTTCAAGTCTCAAGTTCTAAACGAATTTTGGAACTGAAAGGTAACAAAATAACCAGGTTTTTTCTAAAAACTCAAGCACTTCATCGTTGATAAGATTTGATAACGAATTTCGACAAATTCAATGACAAGAATGATGAAAGTTCTTAAAACACCGGTTAAAAGTATTATTCGGTGAAAAGTTTTACAGCAATCATGCCTGAAAATGAAGAAGCTCCCCCAATTTACAAATATTCGCGAGAAGAAACGCAGAAATGGGGATACGATATGTTTCCAGCACGACGAGGTGATGCAGAACCTAAAGTTAATGTTGCAAATATGATATTCAGCTACTTACCAGAAAGCCGAGGTCACAAACGTAGATGCGAAGAAAACGTTTACAAAGTGTTCTCCAAAAGTATTTGATTTACAATTACTATTTCGGCATAGTTCATCTTCGACTATAGATCTCACATCAGTGATTCTCATGTTTCAGGTCCTTTATTGAAAATAATGTTGAGTGCTTTGGAAAGGAACGGATGGTATGAATTCTATTCGTTGAATGCATCTATTATTTACACAATTATATGAACCTCATTTATAATCTTTTACAGTAATGTTGATTTTGCTCGACATATTTCTTGCGAACATTGCGAACCCACAGTGACCGGTGGATACGATCCCATTCAAAATCAAGTAAATCATTTTACTTTGATCAATTTTCAAACGAATGCAAGTACTCGTAACTTTGTTTGTTACAGATTGTAGTTTGTCATAATATGTGTACTACGCAAGGCAGAGTCCACATGGTACTCTATCATGAACTCATTCATATGTACGATAATTGCGTCGGCGACGTCGATTTTCAGAATCTTGAACATTTGGCTTGTACTGAAATACGTGCTGCAAATTTGACATATTGTACTTGGTTTAGCGCTTTTATGAATCATTATATTTTGAGATCTACTTTTAGAAGAGCTCAAAGGGTAAATTATTATTCGTGATGTTTCGTTCGCTGATTCTATTCATGTTAAAGATGATCTATTAATTTACAGGAATGTGTTAAAAAAAGAGCTATAGACTCGGTAACATCTGTTCGACAAGTTAGCTTGGAAGAAGCCGAAGCTGTTGTGAATAAAGTATTTAAAAGATGTTACAATGATACTGAACCAATTGGTAGAAGGATTAGACCCAACAGTACCGATCCAGATTTAGCTTACGCCGAAGCATATTTACTAGGTTATGATTAGAGGTTTCGTATTTTGTTTGAGTAGATATTAATAAAATGTTGATTTTTTTATTCAATTTATTTGTCGACTGAATACAAAAACAATTATTTTAAAATAATAAATGCATCGTGATAACTCATATTACCACAAGTAACACGAGTAAAAAAAATAAACAAGAACAATGAATGGTTCTCGTATTATTAATAAGTTCTTTTACTTCAAGAATACTTTCGTAAAATGCGTTGTTTTCTGAGAACCGTTGACGAATATACATATTTTATCTAAAAAAAATTATTTAAAAAACGTGAGCCAACTTTCTTTGACATTTTTGAACGTTTACAAATTTTCAAAATGAAACAAATGGAAGACCGATGTTTGCAATTCTACATTATACAAATTTCATTTGTAATACATTCTCTGAGAAGAACATTTCGGTATAAAAATATCCTATAACTTTATTCTTTGAGCTTCAGATAGGTATGAGAACCAGTAAATTAAACAAAATATAAAAAAACATAATGGAAACAACGTTAATGAAACACGATCGAGGATTCCTCGTTGAGAGCCGCAATATAAGATAACGTGATGAGTCAGCAATCTCAACTGTAGTCTGGCTTTTCTGCGATCTCTTTCCTGTGAACAAAATTCATCTATTAGATAACATAGAAATTTAAAATTCAGTCTCTGCTGAAAAATTCTCACCTTATTTGAGGTAGCAATATTGATAGGATTAGGAACATCTTTATTTTGTATAATGATATTATTTTCTACCGGCGCGACTCTCTGATTACCATATAAAGATAAATTATTATGAGTATTTGATTTCGAGTCAAATTCTTGTTTAGGATGTCTCCAGTGCTTATCGTATCGCATACCGAATAATACGATGAAATATTCCATTAATGCTAGGAATACGAACAGCGTGCATGAAATAATCCACACTTCTATACATTTCAGTTCCAATGCGTTCGGTGAATTGTTTCTGAGATAAAGAAACGATTACCGTTAATTAAAGTTCGATAACCCTTTAGCAATCGTTCGGTGAAGGAAACCTCCGACTTGGTCGCATCGTGAAGTAAAAACCTCCAACGTTCATGTCGAAAGATTTTCTCCACCAAAATCGGTGCGAAATTGTCATTTACCTCACTGTATCAAACATGGTAACCAATGAAAGAAGGGTAGTGACCAGAAGCACCATTCGACCGGGTACTACTTCCGGCATAACAACGAAACTACCCCAAGACATTATTACAAATAATGTACTGGGTAGATAACTTTCCAAAAGATGACTTCGTATTTCGCGACTTAACGTAATAGTTAAACGAGCAGCTGAATGATTACCTGTAAAGTAAAATTCATCTTTAATTAAGCGCTAATTAAATTAACAATAGATCACGCGTGTTTTATTTTGATTTTAGAGGCCATTCGAGCATGCACGAACTCGATGAAAAGTTCAAAAAAAAAACTAAAATGGAAATTTTTTCTAATTATCGACATTTTTGCGACTGTAATTAGACCTAACAAGCTGACAGTTGCGACGACGTCGTCTTCAAATAAATTTAAACGTTCATTGACAACTCGGGCATCTCGAATGTCATTTTTAAAAATAGAACAAGCTAAATCATCACTTTTGTAAATTTCATTCGCGATATTTATCCCTTGCTGTTTCCATCTCCTGTAGCTTTTTCCCTCCGAAAACATGATAATGATACGAGCAGAAAGTTCGATTGAAAAATGTCGACGCGGATTCCAGTTAGTATTTTGCGAGCAAGTTTTACTTCTCGTCGAATTTTATTGTTGCTGTTTGTATACAATACAAGTTGATTTTCGCTACAACAAAAGTTAATAACGTACGCGTGATTGATGATGTTAGTTTTAAGATAGAGTAGTTTTCATCGTTAGGCTTTTGTAGTACTCATGAAGTTGAAACAATTTTCAACTTTTGCACACGCTTTCGTTATAGGAATTTCCGTTGAATGATTTTTAAGCGTTTTTATTTGACGAATAGTTCGCCACGTGGGATGCCGAATTGATACAGAGCAGCTAAACGATTGCAGTTGAAGAAAGTAAAAAAAATGAAAAATGTTCTGCGATTTGTATTTTGATTTTTGCAAGATCTGTGCATATAACGACGAGAATGAACGTACTTTCGCCGTAATATATGGTATGTGGATTTGGTTGAGCTTCAAACGACACTACATATCTTGGTAATCTGCATCCATCAGCAAAGTCGCTGGGAAAACGTAAAGGCGAATCGTCTTTCCACCGGAATGTCATATCCGAAGCTGAATATTTATCTGTACATAAATTCAAAATATTAGCCATTATGTAATGATTTATTCATACGGAAACAATGAGCATTAACCTTTATATTTATAAAACATATACAGCGATACGTTGGCTAAATTGTTATAATTTATTAAATACGATGAATAAATTTTGCTACACATAACGGAGCCAAGAAAAAGCAAAAATATTTCATGGAATCCAAAAATAGCGTAATGCTAATACGCGAATAACTTTCGTGATTTCTGTTCACGTTTTCGTAATTTCATCGTGAACAAACAAATCCCGCAAATCATGCGATTTATTCTAATCTTTTTCTTTCCTTTTTTTGAAAAATTTTCTAGCATGCGATGCACGTACACGATACCTGTTGGTGAATGTATCGATTTATGCAAATTTAACTATGCAGCGAACATTCTGAGCAATTGGTTAATGTATTTTTATGGCCAATTAAATTGTTTTCTTTCATTTTTTCCCCCCATTTTAGAGCTAGGTAACTTGAACTTTTAGCTTACAGCTGCTGAAGTCTACTCCGCATTTTTGAACGTCCAAGGGGTACAGCCGGAAATCCATGTCGCATTTTAGAATAATTGTAGCTCTGCAAAATCAATCAAAATATATAAATTACAATAAATTATATGTTTAGGATGTAAATTATGAGAAAAGAAATGTTATATATTTGTTGAAAAATTCTTCAAAAATTTCAAACATAAAAAAATAAATAAATAATTTGAATTTTGAATGCAGTAATTAACAACACCGAATAAATTATGTACTCGATATTGAAATATCTATTTCAACCAGAATTTCCAATTTTTGAATCATTTTCCAATTGAACATTGAAAAAGATGTAAAAATTTCAAAAATATGAGTTGAATTATTGTATAAATTATTCATCGTGTCGAAAAAAAATTATATTCGTGTAAAAAAAACATATTTTTAAAAAATCTGAAATTTTTTTCAATGTTTGTTTACAAAATTAATAAAAATAGGTTGCCTACACTGATTGTATAATCACGTGCGCTCAATTTTTAAAATCAAAATAATAAACAGTTTTATGAAATATTGTGGCATTCGCGGCTCTCTAGTGTAAAAAATCGTCGAATTTCTTCGTAATTTTCATAAATTCGCGTATAAATAGCTAATACTCGAATCGTTTATGAATCGTGATTGGATCTAAGATGAGAATCGGAGAAAAATTCGCCTTATATCCAGCGTCCAGGTACCTAATTTCACCTGACTGTATCCGATTTTGGAACCCAGACGTAATTCAACGATGTGAAATCGAAGGAAAGAACAGTACGAAAATAGTGTTTCAGTAAGTATATTATTTCTACCAGTACTAATTGAAAAATCTACGTTGAACGAGTATTTATTTCAGTACATATTTTCAGCACTGGTATCCGAAAAGTCGAGAGGAAAAACTAAAGATTCGCCGAGATAATTGCTAGTTGAATAATGACGCGTAGGTGGAACGTGAATACAAATCAATGTCAATGTATCGGCTCTCTTTGAAAGTTAGCAGCAAAAAGGTACCTACGTTAGAAGAAAGACAATTCGTTTCCAACGAAAAGCGTTATTGTTCCCATTGATGAGAATGAATAACGAAATACTTCATTCATAAGGCAAATAAGTATCGTTAGGTATTTAAAATTCATTCGATTAAAGTCGTTTCGAAACACTTTGTTATAAAATGCGGTTAAGCATTTGCAATTAACTAGATTACGTAATTAGAATCCGGTGTTTTTATTTGCATTTGGAACGCGATAAAAAAGTTATTTAAGACGCGTCGCGTCGTTTGGTTATTCGATAAAATATGAAATTTTCTGCTAACTTCAGAGTACAAAACATACTGCAAAAAGTTTATCTTTACATTAAGCTGGTCACATTTTACAATAATTCGGTAATTTGTAAAACTTACCCTATACTAATGCGTAATGTGTTGTTTCTGTATAATCGTATAGCGGCCATTTCTTGGAACACTGATAAAACTCTCATCTCACGTAATTGTCGTATGTACAGATCCGGTACCCAGAATTTGTGATCTTTATCCCAAGCCAACTCGAGTTGTTCGGTTTTATTGTCGATGATGCGGATTCTCGGATCTTCCCAGTATACTTGGAGGAACACGTCCAGCGTTATTTCCTGTATTACCCATCCTAACAGTTAATGTACAACGTCAAATAATAGTAAGTAGGTATTTTAATTCTAACTATCGTTTTGTAATCTCAGCTTCCGTCGCCACGATTCGTGGTCTATTTTAAAAGATCTATCGATTTATGTTTAGAAGATTCATGGGCCATCGATTCAGTCAGTTTCGAACGATTGAAACATATTAATGATTCTTTTCTCTTTCGACAGTATTCCCACAAACGAGCAATTCCAACTTTTACACAAACGCGAAATATTTCTCGCCTGCGATTGCTTCTCTCTTCGAAATAATTCCACGGTGCAGAAATAAATTGAATAAAACAATCCTCCGTTAGCCATCGTCGTACACTTCAAACAAAACGAGAAAAAAATTTCAACGCTGATATTCGATTCACTCGGACAATTAGTGTAGCTTTCAACGATACATCGAGCCCTTTAAAATGACGTCGATTAACGGTTCCTTTGTTAAATTATGACATACGTATCTGGAATTCAGCGCTGAACAAAGCTTCTGGCATAGCGTGGCGCTTTTCAAAGATGATATTCGACTAGACATGTCAAGGTGGCGTTTCGCTTTTCTCTCCAACACTTTAGATTGATAACCATTAAACAAACACACGATAGTTGTCAAACCTACACGTACCTTCGGTTACTCGCTCTCGAATACTTACGGTTTTGTAATAAAATTTATCAACAGATTGGGATGAAGAAACGCATTCTAATACAATTCGTTTCAAAATAATTAATCGTATTTAAGCATTTAATATTGTTAAAAAACATTTACGAATACGTCAAGTTGTGCTCGCCATACGACGAAAAGTTTTTCTCCACGAATATCTCATCCAGACTCCGGGGCATACCGTCTTCAAAATAATCAAATAAGACATCCGTCCAACAGCCGAATATATTAAATTATAGCTCGTTGCTCTTTTTTTAGTCTACAGTCCAATTGGGAAAAAGTGTTCATTCGGTTGAGTTTTTGTCTGGCCCAAAAAATTCAGTTGGCTTTTTGTACGTATAGATCCAACATTGCAGAAAATATGTATTTTGGATTTTCGCAGTGGCACGATGGGGGACTGGAACCTAAAACCCCCCAATTTTCAAAGTGGCTCCGGTCCAAAAAAAATTTTTACAGTTCGGTAGTGGACACTTCCCTCAAGCCAGTGGCACAATGGAGCGCTAGTGTCCCCTAAATGCGATTTTTAGCCAAATTCGGCCATTTTTGATATAAAAATGACTGCGTACGCTCCATACCATCGGGGCCCCAAAATAAAACACATCCGAAACATAAATGGATTCATTTCGCACCCATTGAGCCAAAGTTTTAGACGATTTTTATTTCATTTTTTTGGAAAATTTAGACAACTTGAGGTTTCTTTTACGACAAACTCTCAAATTTTCTGAGTTTAAAAAGTCATCTGTCCATCATATAAACATTTTCAATTCCAAAAAGAAATCCAAGATATCAGAATTTTTCATAGCACAAACATTTTTCCACCCCCCCCCCCCCCCCCCCCCCCCCCGCACAAACATTTTTCCCCCCCCCCCCCCTCTTCCCCACCCCAAATCTACCCATGTCAAAAAATGACAATTTTTGAATAAATTTAGACAGACCTGCATTTAAAGTAATTTCGAGTCGTTCCTGAGCTCCTATCATTGAAACCAGTGTTGCCACCAATTGAAATAAAAAATTCCTAATAATTTCAAATTTTTTTTCCATAAAAAAATTTTTGTTAAAATTCTTTATGTTTCTTTTCATGGCATTTTATCGAGTTTTCATAATTTATTGAAAAATTCTATATAATTTCTTGTCTTTATACCAAATGGCATTCTTTACCAAAAATTGTCTGAAGGACACTTTTTGCTTCATCAAAATTCAAAAAAAAATTGCAATGAGGGGGGGGGGGATTATCAATTTTTTTCGAATAATTATGACTTGCCGAAAACAAGCCTTTTTACCATTTTTTTGATTTTTCTTGAAAAATGTCTGAAAATTCTTTAAAAAATCCTTTGAAAAAGGAAATCCTCAACGATATCTTTGAAATTTTTAGAGAAAGTGAAACAACCCTAAGTTTAAAGAGAGATCCTTGCGCTGCAGCTGTGAGACAATAATATTTTTGAGATTGAAATTGCCCCGCCCCCCCCATGAAACAATGATATTTTGGGGCATAGTTGAATTTCAAAGTCCCCCCCCCCCCCGGCTACATTCAAGTAAAAATGAACTCTCCTATAAGTTTTCAAGTCACTTTGCGACCTATTAAAATGGGTTAAAATTTCACTAGAAATTCGTAAATCAGGACCAAATTTTTTTTGAGTATTTTTTGAAAATTTGAGGCCTCAAAATGGGTCGATTTTTGGATATTATTGAAAAATTACCGTGCGACCTATTAAAATGGGGTGAAATTTCGCCAAAAATTCAGAAATTGCGACCAAAATTTTTTTCATCCATTTTTTGAGAATTTGGAGCCCTGGAATGTGGCGATTTCTGGATATTATCGCATTACTAGGGTGCGACCTATTATAATGGGTTAAAATTTCACTAGAAATTCATAAATCAGAACCAAATTTTTTTTTGAGCATTTTTTGAATATTTCGGGCCTTAAAATGAGTATATTTTTGGATATTATTGAAAAATTACCGTGCGACCTATTAAAATGGGTTAAAATTTCGCCAAAAATTCAGAAATCATGACCAAAATTTTTTTATCCATTTTTTGAGAATTTGGAGCTCTGAAATGTGGCGATTTCTGGATATTATCCCATTACTAGGTTGCGACCTATTACAATGGATTAAAATTTCACTAGAAATTCGTAAATCAGGACCAAATTTTTTTTGAGCATTTTTTGAAAATTTGGGGCCTCAAAGTGGGTCGATTTTTGATATTATTGAAAAATTGCCGAGCGACCTATTAAAATCGGTTGAAATTTCGCCAAAAATTCAGAAATCACGACCAAAATTTTTTTCAACCATTTTTTGAGAATTTGGAGCCCTGAAATGTGGCGATTTCTGGATATTATCGCATTACTAGCGTGCGACCTATTATAATGGGCTAAAATTTCGTCCTAATTTCAAAAATCAGAACTAATTTTTTTTTAGGCATTTTTTGAAAATTTGAATTTTTCTTGTAATATATTATCAATGACACCAAAATAAACCATCAACCTGCATTTAGATCAAATTCATTAATTTTTTCCCTTTTTTTCAATTTATTTCAAAATACCCAAATGAAGCCATTTTGAGAACCTACAATCCCCTCCGAGATGAGCTAGGGGCCTAAAAATCATGTCTGGACTTGTTTTAAGTCGATATCCGTCAAATATTGCAATTTCAACAAAATTGGGAAGCTTCAATTTTTTTCAACTCATTTCACGTGAAATTTTTCAAAATCAAAAATATTCAATATTTGAAAAAAAGCAAAAAAATTGGAAAAATTTTCAGATTTTCATTGACTTTTAGACATTATGTCGGATTTTTTTGGAATTGGAAAAAAAATTTTAATCAGCAAAATCATATCCTGTTTTATAGTTTCATGGGTAGTATGGAAATAACGGGGACTTTTTTCAATTTAATTTTAAATTACTCAAATGACGTCATTTTGGGAATCCACTACTCCCTCGCAGGTGACCTGAGAGTCTAAAATTTATGTCTGAGCATGTTTCAACTCGATATTTGATGTATGCTGCAATTTCACCACGATTAAGGGTTCTTTATTTTTTTTTACCAATTCTTGCAAATTAAATATTTCTGACTACAAAAAATTGTGCATTAGGCAAGATGAAAAAAAATGAGAACTTTTTGAATTTGTAGAAATTGCAGTATACGACAAATATCGAGCTGAAACATGCTCAGACCTGAATTTTAGTCCCTCAGGTCACCTAGGAGGGGATCGTGGGTTCCCAAAATAGCGTCATTTGAGTATTTTAAAATTAAATTGAAAAAATGAACAAACAGCGGACCTGAGCACAGAATTTTAAATTATCCAGTGGCAGGGTGTCCTTATGGTCTAAACCGCCCGTGACAAAATTTTTAGCTCGATTTTTCAACCCCTCCCCCTTGGGGGGTGAGGGGGTTAAATGTAGATTTTCGTTAAAAATGTCTATTTTTAGCATTTTTCAACCCAATTTTTTCAAACTTGCAGGGATGGTAGACAGTATCAAGGGTGATTTTTGGAATTTTTTGAAAAAAATTTCTAGCATTTTTTCAAGGTCAAATGGACATTTTAAGCTTTCCAAGGGCCATTTTGACAACCACTTTCAGAGGTGCAATTCTGAAAAAAAAAATATTACGTACGTAGTCTAGATATATAGTCTACAGTCCTAGTGGCAAAAAGTGTTCATTTGTCTGGCATTTTTGCGGACCAAAAAATCCGGCTGGCTTTTTGTAGGTATAGGTCCAACATTACAGAAAATATGTATTTTGGATTTT
>FIZU01028548.1:0-13054 GCA_900064475.1 Pseudococcus longispinus
TTTTTGCATTTTTGAAGATGACGCACCACGATATCAAGTTCTACAATGATATGGGGTTATACATCTAGACTAAGTGCGCAATATATTTTTTTTTCAGAATTGCACCTCTGAAAGGGGTTACCAAAATGCAACTTAGAAAGCTTAAAATGTCCATTTGACCTTGAAAAAGTGCTCGAAATTTTTTTCAAAAAATTCTAAAAATCACCCTTGATACTGTCTACCATTCTTGCAAGTTGGAAGAAATTTGGTTAAAAACTGTCAAAAATAGAAATTTTCAACGAAAATCCGCATTTAACCCCCCAGAAGGGATTTGTATTGAGATATCGAGCTAAAAATTTTTGTCACGGGGGTTTTAGATAAGGACCAACTTCCACCGGATAATTCAAAATTAGGTGCTCAGGGCCAAATCACCCCTATAAACGCGGCTACGCTCTTTGGAGAGAATTCTAAAATTTTTCAAGTCCAAAAAAACAAACTAAAAGTCTTAAAATTTTTTCCAAGTCCAAAAAAGTCTGACAAAATGTCTAAAAGCCAATTTCTGAAACTTTCCTAGTCCGAGAAATCTGCTTAACAAAATGTCGGATAGTTACCCTAACCCTTAAACGGCCATGTGGGGTATACGTATACCCCACTGACTTTTCGTGAGTGACACATCATACATGACCATGTGGGGTATATATGTACCCCAACATATAAGACGGTGCAATTTTTAGTTTGGGATATGGGCAACACCGATCAAATTAAATTGCTTGGCAAAGTGTAATAAGAGATTAATATTACCGCTTCAGTCGTTCATCATTCTAGTACTTTATAAAGTCTCGAAACTTTAAACTGTATCAACTAAAAAAAATTGAAAAAACTAAACTACCCTGTATGTTGGGGTACATATGTACCCCACATGGTCATGTATGTCAAAAAATTTGTGGGGTACTATACGACCCCACATGGTTTTGTATGACTTTCAACTACACATGGCCTTGTGAGGGTTAACTTTCGAATGATGTCCTTACTTTAAAATTTTGTACAATTTTTTCATCGATATCGTCATCGCGATAAAATTGCGATAATTAAGTTATTTAATAGATTGGGGAGGGGGGTTATTCGTATAATTGGATAATCACAGATTTTCATCATCGTAAATATCATAAACTCGATGACTAACGATTTGGCTCATGTCTTTTTAGAATTTTTTTTCCACATGCATATAATTTGAGATAGACTCAATTTTAGAAAATGTTCGTAATAACTTTTTTGAAAGAGCATTAAATTAGCTTTCTAACCATATCCTTACTTTTCAACTTTGTACAATTCAACGCTCGAATTACTGTATTTTTAGTCACGATGACGTCACAAATGAAGAAAATGGCGCGAAATTAAAAAGTAACCATATCGTATGAAAGCTAGTTTTTTTATTTTTCAAATAAGTCATTACAAAAATTTTTCAAAATTGAGTCGTTCTCGAGTTATACAGAAAAAATGAAAATAAGAAAATACGAAATAGAGGAGGTTCACTTCCATAGCACATTGTGAGCATATATCAGAAGTAATAGTTGATCAAAGTCTTCAAAAACAGTATAAAAGAATTCAGCTCACTTTTTCGAATTCAAAAAAGATGAAATTCATAAAAAAAGGGACAAATTTCTCTGGAAAAAACCAATCATTTCAAAACATTTGAAAGTTTTCCATTTGCGAAGACAAAGTGAATAATTCTTCAACTCTCGATAACTTTACGATTTACAATTATTCTTCAGAATGTGCTCTATTTCCTTCCTCCTCTCTCTAAAAACACATTGATATGCTCAAAAGTGACAATTTTACTTCACACAAGGGTTAAAAATATGCTCAAGTACTCAACAATTCTATTTTTAATCTGATTTTTCGATTCTCGAAAATCAGCTAAAAACTCTGCAAATAACAGATTTGAAAAATTTTCTGAATCCAGCATTGAAAAACATTCAACCAAATGGATTACCGAACGTATCGTACTTCTTTCTATGCAGCAACTTGGCAAAAACTAATTCAGATAACGAATTATTTCACGATTAGACTAAACATGAATTTTGGTATTTGTCGAGCATGCTTTTATTCGGTTCGACCCTTATCAACTGTCGAAGAGTCTAAATCGATCAACTAGATAAGCAATAATATTCCTGATTCGATATGAAATGGAAATTGTCTGCTTTTTCCAAACTCATGCATGGATATTCGTGTTCGATTACTTGACTAGAGATAATTTCAGAACAAAATTAGC
The DNA here is from genome assembly GCA_900064475.1 of Pseudococcus longispinus. NCBI lineage: Eukaryota > Metazoa > Arthropoda > Insecta > Hemiptera > Pseudococcidae > Pseudococcus > Pseudococcus longispinus. The sequence continues at coordinate 2,252 of FIZU01028548.1, forward strand.
CTCGTGAATTCCAAATAGTCGATCAAAGATAGGTACCTATATATTTTCGCTACACTGACAATAATTTTCGTTCACTAGCTATCTACGAAACGTGTCGGTTTTTGAAAAGTCGAGCTATTTCGTTAGGTAAAAACACGTTTAATCTAATCGCCGATATAATCGACCAACAAAGCTAAACGAATTCACATCCAGATCGTCGCACACTGCACAGAGAGTGGTCTTTTGTCACACATTCGTGACATAGTACCGCCATATAAGACTGTCGAAATAACGTTACAGAAGAGACATAAAACGTACGTATGTAGCTAGGTATGTGTACGTACAAGTACGTAGAATGGGCGAGAATTTATTCATTCGATATTTACTTCGTCATCTACACGCATTCGGCATTTAGCGAATATAAACGGGCTGGCGTAAATAATAAAATACTACAACGCCAAGATAAATAAGCGCAGATATTCCAATTCGAAGAAAACAAGAGAGAAACGAAAAACGCGCCGCCGAATACAGAATATAACAATACGAGCGACAGAGAGGGCGAAAGAAAGAGAGAAAAGCAGCGAAAACAATAGGGGAGAAATATCGTTGGACCATTTGAAAAATCAATGGTGCCGTTTAGGAACATGGGGTAGAAAAGTTTCAGCCGCATACGTGCTCTCTCTCTCTCTCGCTCTTCATACTCCGCGTTGCTCGCTCATTCGCTCGGTCTTCTTTCTCGACACACACACGTATACCGGAGCGAGGCAACGTACACGTGAAGTAGCGCACACACACACGTAAACGGCTTTAACCTTAGTTAATAAATCAATGATTCTCAACTTAATTTCTTTCGAATAATTTGCATATACAGTACGCTGTAGCTAAAGCTTTCCGCTGTTTGTGCTGCGTGGATCGCGGAACAACGCGTGTTATGTGTGCCGATGTCGAAGTCGACTCGATGCCGATGCCGGAGAACTCGAGACCATGAGTTTTATACGGCGAGGGTTCGCGAGTCGGTACGAGGCTTCAAGTCGTTCGCGTTCGCCGGCTCGACTCGAGGCGAGTCGGTGCTGCCGTCACACGGCCGAGCTTGTACCATCGGTATATTTTCAAATACCATTTTCGCTTTTTATATACGTTCTGCTGCGGCCTCCCCTGCTCGGACTCGATGCTGCCAACATCGCGATACCAATTTTTCAAAATGTGGAAATAAATTACTGATTTTTAATTTTAAATGGACGAATTGGGTGAAAATTCGAGTATGCTTCTATTTTCGAGCATTAAAATCCAAAAATTGAGGCAGAAATAAGTTTACGAACAATAATAAATAGTAATTTAGTCCAATCCTACGTCATAATACCGATACAGGGTGTCCTATATGGAAGGCCGATGGTTTTGAGTAAGACAGAAAAACCTGACTGCAAAAATCTCGAAAACTAAGCCTCCTAGAAAAAAACTAACGAAGGATAGCAGAAAGAGAATTTCAAGCTCTACAATTTTGACTCTTTGCATTTTTTCGTAGGATCCTTAGTTTGGCTAGAAAATCCATGTTTATGGGAAATTCAGCCCATATACAAAGTCGATGATTATGAAAATGAATATAATTTCTCATAAAAATGGATTTTCTTGCCAAACTAAGGGTCCTCCGAGAAAAAATATTAAAAAGGAAAATTGTAGAGCTTGAAATTCTCTTTCTGCTATGAGCTATTAGTTTTTTTCTTGGGGGCTTAGTTTTTGAGATTTTTGCAGTCAAAGTTCGATATGTAAAAAATTCATATTGAATTTTGGACTTTGGCTACAAAAATCAACAAAACCAAGCTTCCTAGAAAAAAACCAATCGCTTCCTGCAGAAAGAGAATTTCAAGCTCTACTAGTTTGATCCTGAGCATTTTTTGCATAGGACCCTTAGTTTGGCCAGAAAATCCATGTTTGGCCCTACCCATTGAATTCAAATCCTGAAATTTCATTATTTTTTTCAACATTTTAGCTGTCAAGGGAAATTTGAAAAATCCATACAAAATATGGCATTTTTTGTTTCACCGAGCCCCTAAAACCCCCGAAAGCCGGGGATAACTTTACCTTCTGTAATCCCTCCCCCCGGGGAAAGCTTGTGTACATACATGAAGTTGTTGAATTTGGAGCCAAGAGAGGTATGATGGAAAAAATTGAAAAATTTTCCTTGCATTTTGTGAACTGAAGTCGAGGTCATTTTCAGCAGTGAAAATTAAAATTTCGCAAAGAAAATAGAATCAAATCAAAACTATCTACTTTCATTTTCCTGACGGAGTTTTAATAATTGAAAAAAAATGCACTCAACTACTCACCCTTATAAAAGAAAGAGATGTAATGCTAAAATTTCAATTCCATCCCTCTTAAATTTTTTTAATAATTGCAATTTTCAAGAAAAAGTTGAAATTTTGAATTTCTAATTCTGATATGGAGGGCCTTAATTGACCCAAAATTGAAAATATTTAGGTTTTTATAAAATAAAAAGCAAAATGAAGAGATTGTAAGAGGATTTTCGATTCACAGTGAAAATCAGACTTTTAACAATAATTGTTGAAAAAATTATGTAATATTGTACTTGAAAAAATGGGTAAAATTTTGCCAATGTCTACTTCGTATATTATGCACCTGGTGAATATTTTTGAAGAAAATTTTTCATCCAATGCATTTTTTGAACAGGAATTCATACAGGGTGTCTACGAAATTGCAAAAATGAAAATTCGGAATTTTTTCGTTCTACTTAAAAAAAATTCGTGCTGTTTTAAACTTTTTCTGTGACCCTCCCCTCACATTGTGTGTTCTTTCTGGGCCATTTTTAAAATTTTTTTAGATAAAGAGAGGGAGGAGTAAGAAACTTGAAAAAATTTGAAAATAAATTTGGTCCGTACATTCAAAGGATGAAATTTCATCATTTTTTTCAACATTTCTGTCGTCAAGAAGATCAATACACCCATTGACCCTCCTCTTTCCCCTCCACATATATGACTGATTCGAATGATTCAAGTCAAGGAACGGCTGTTTTGGCAAAAAAAAACATTCGATTTCTTGTAAAATTCTAAAATAATCTTTCAAAGCTGAAATTTCAATTTTTTTCAATTTAAAGAATATTTTTAAAAAACACACTCCATTTGATTTCTTTTATCAAAATTTCGTGCTATTTTCGTGCTTAGTAGCAGATCTCTCCTGGACACAAAAGGCTCAAATGGAAGTGAATTTCAACTCAAAAAATAAAGTTAGCAGTAAAAGTGAAAAAAACTGAATATTTCTTGAAAAAAAAACAGCGAATTTTAATCTGAAAAATGATATTACTGGTTTAAAAAAATACGTCATTCGCATTTCAACCAATCAGCCATCAGGAAGTTGAAGTTGATAAGAAAGAAAACTGATATCATTCGTTAAAAATACGAACGTCAAGTTTGGGTACCATATTATCAATTAAATAGTATCCATTTACTCAATTATTAAATTCTGCTGGTTTAAATTTTGAAAAATGTGTACAAATTGAAGAAAAATCGTACTGGTTCTCAGTTATTTTCCATTTTCAAAGCCAGGATGTCGATTTACGACGAGCAAATTTCAACTTTTTGAGTACCAAATTCACTCCCATTAGTTCATGATAATCCAAGCTCAACAAGATAATAATTAATGAACACGGATTGAAAATTTTGATTTTTTCGCGAGTCAATTTTGTTTTTGGTTTTCTTAAATTTCAGCTTCTCCGGATATTTCGTAGGTATTTTCGGTTGGCAGCATTGCCTTCAGTGTTCGATACACATGGCGTATTTTCTCAACATACGAATATTACGTCGCAGTGTTGCCAAATTGACATATTTTTAGCTAGATTTAGCTTACAGGAAGTGCTTTTGGCTTGAAAAAAAATTTCAATGGTATTTAGCATAAAAATTTGCAAAGAATAATGCCAGTTCATATGAAAAAAAAAAAATTCCGGAAGAAAATTGAGATCTAATCGCATTTATTTGATAAAAAGCGAGCATTATTCGATTTTGGTGATGAATAATTGTCGAAATTGATTTCTCGATTGCGAAACTTCGGAATATTTCGAACCTTATTTATTTTATTTTGGATTTGTAAAACTATTATATTAGTTAGACGTTATTTTTGTTGTTTTTCAATAATCTAGTATGTTTTTTGATAGAATCTGGCACCGAAAATGATTACATAAGATGCTGCCTTTGTCGAGCCTCATTTATTCAAATCGCCAATCGAACGATTACAGCTGAAAATGCAGAAAAAATGGCCTTCTTTCCATGAAATTTCGAACCCAAAACCGCACGTCGTATATAGATTCAAATTCAACTCAAAACACCCATCCAACCACGTAATTACCTACGTATTATCAAAAAAGTCTAGAAAAGCTCAACTCGTCCATGTAAATAAACCAAAGACTTCGCTTCAATTCCACGCACTCGACATTTTCAGCTCAAAGCAAGAGCACCATCGCCTCGCCGACTCGAGCTCCAAGTACACAAACCGACGTAACGCTACGTACACAAAAGTCGTTATACCGGCTAAAGAATTCGATAATGGGATAATTTTCCTTTCTCTCCGGGAAGGAAAAAAAACACGAGCGGAGGAAAGAAATAAAGATGGAATGGAAATTACACGCCGAGGCGAGGGTTTCCCAATTGGTGAATTCTCGTCAATTAGTTGGAAACAAAACTAAAACTATCGTCGCAGGTGTAGAATCACTGGTCGCTCATCTTGTTTATCCTTTTCTCCCTCTACCCCACAGTTGGCTTTTTCTACCCTTGCTGGGTATATTTTGTGTGCCGGCACCCGGCATTCTCGCTCAGCAAAGGCGAACTAATCGTATAGGCGCCTACCTCGGTCCGCTTAACGTTTCCCACTAACGACATCCCTATATATACGATATGTATCCCTCTCACAGCCTGGAATCCACAACCCACGACGATTCGTTTCATTTCTACGGACTCTTTACTTCCATGCCTAGCCTTTGTCGGTCGTATATATTATAAATACGTACGAGCGTATCCCTTCGAGATTCCTTCTACTTTTTTTCCCCATTCTGTTCTGTTTTCAAAGGTCGACGCTTTAACAACGCCGTTCTTAAATTAATCTTTTCAATTTTTTTCATTTCTTTCGTGTTTTTCACAGACGAGAACGGGGTGTTGAAAATTAAGCGAAGCCATTAACAACGAGGCATAATATACTCATACGTGTCGCCGTGTTGCTACTCGACGAAAAAATTAACACCTCGTCCCCCTGGCACTTTTCGCGGCTCGAAAAACTATACATAACAAATTTAATACTCGTACGACGAGATTATTTTGAAATTTATACCTCGTTGTAATAGTATCGCGTTTCAAAGCTCGCTTCGACGACGCTCGTTAAATTTTTCTAATTTATACTCAAAGCGAATAAAATACTAAACGTAACACTCGATACAGTTTTGAAAAGCGCGCCGAATTCCCCAGCCCCAGCTCCAGCCCTGGCCGCACGCCTCCCCCGGTTATATCCGTTTACAAAAACTACTCCCTTCGTTCATTACTGAGAAGCTAGGATGCCGCTGGATGGTGGAGGAGGAGGTGGAACGTGGAAATCGACCAGTGCGTTGTTGCGCTCTTTAAAAATGCTAACGAAAATGTTTTCAGACAAATCGATCGCACACATACGTGCAATTAATACGCGAATTTCTCGCGAAAACTACCACTGGAATTTAGCCAATAACCTCCGAGCGAGCCGTGGTTATCGGTCGTCAATTTTTTTTTGCCGGGGGGTTGTTTAATAATCTGGTTTTTTCGCTATCGACGGATTTACTCGGAGTTTTTTTCGCCATAAAGCGTCGTGTGAGATTATTTTCACTTTTTTTTATTTCATTCGTAGTATATTTACGAGTATATCGACGATTCGAATTTGTATAAGTGTTTTTTTCACACGGTGTAATAATAGGGATTCTCTTTCTTGTTCTCCAATTTAACGATAGACGAATTTATCGCAAAAGATATCTCAAAAAGGAGCGAAAAATTATTAATATTTTTAAATACGAATATCTGCTAGATTTAAACCCTTGGGTAGGTGTATAAATATACGATGCGATTAAATAATACTCATCAAAGAAGAAAAAAATCGATACGAATGAAAATAATGAACATATTAATGAAAAAAACTGAAAAAAAGCTTCCAATTTATTTCTATAAACAAAATTTGTAAACATTTTAAACCTTTCGAGACATCCTTGAGTACCCGAAGAAATTCTTTTGATGAAAATAACGACTTTATTGCATTTCTTGGCTTATTTGACTTATTCGAGTTATTTTTCAACTACGAGGGTAGCAGAATAAACACTAATTAAAAAGGGAAATGAAATAGCATCAAAAGTTGATTGCATTAAAAAAATGTACTTAACTGGTGATTCCTTTACATTTTTTTTTTGGTTAGTGGTCGCCAAAGACTACTTTATGTTAATGAAGAAAATGTTGAAAAAAATAATTTCGAATTTGGGAACAATGATGATGAAAAATGGGCCAGTGGTACAAATAGTGACGTAAGAACGTCTGGATAAAATTTGGAATCGCAAGGAATGGTTGTTTCTGTAGTATTCCATCATTGGAATTTAAAAAATGGATAACAGGCTGTCTAAAAAAATTTTAAAACCAAAAAGAAAGAATCATTCCCATTCCACGATATCACAAAAAATTGCGATGCAAACTCGTAATTTTCGAAAAATCATAAAAATAGAAAATCGAAAAAAAAAAACCAGATGGTAAAATGAAGTAGAAAAAATCCAGTCGTTTTTCATAACGTTGACTACTTTTTCTTCACTGATTTTGATAGAATCCACAAACTGGATTGTGGAGGATTGTGCCAGAATTCTGCACAAATTAACCCAAAAAAATCCCAAAAGTGAAATTGTAGCCAAGCATAAAACGAACAACTTTTTCCCTCAGTTTTTTCGATGAAAAAATCAGCTTATCTGCTATTTAGTTTTAAAAAAAAGTAATTTGAATTTGAACTGAAAAAAAAAACTCATAAAAAAACTTCAATTTTATCAATTCAAAAAACTTTGTTCGCAGAGGTCATTTTGAAAGGTAAAATAAAAATATCAAAATCCGAATTCCATTCTCGGAAGTTATTCTCCCAGTAAATTCTTGTTTATTAATAATCTGGATTAACCCAGTCCAAAAACTGGTAAGTGAACAACCACTTTGTCAAAAAACAGTTTTGGATTTTAAAAATAAAACAAGATTTTCAACAATCCATAATCGGGTTGTTCAGAATTTGGGTGAAAAAAATAACTAAGGCAAAGAAACATGAGAAAATTAATCATTTTTGGAGAATTATGAAATTAAGAATGCCATCGACGATTTTTCAAAAATTTTTCATCTTGTTCAATTTTCACTCAAATGAAATAGTTTCAAATTTAAAAGAAGCTAAAAATTCAGTCTAATTTAAACCAAAAGAAGGACTTTTGCAGGATATCAGAAGTGTCAGACAGTCTCGATAACTGCTAAAACGCAAATTATTCTGATTTATGATTTTCGAAGGATTGAAAGAAAGTTCGTTGAGTAAAACCTACAAAAAGGTTTTTCATTTCGATTTTTTTGGAAGAGGGGAGAGAGATGGGAACGAATTATATTCAAGCAAAAAATCTTCCACCTCAAATCATAAAAAAACATAGAAGATTAATAGTTTAAAAAATGAACAAAAAAAGTTTTTTTTTTCATTTTCAAAACCATTGATTTGGGTAAATTTGCCATAAACAAGGATTTTTTGGTCAAACTAAAGGTGCTACAAAAAAAATGCAAGGGGTGAAAATTGTGGAGCATGAAATTCTCTTTTTCCTAAGAACTATAGGTTTTTTCCCCGGGAGGCTTAATTTTCGAGATTTTTACAATCATAGGTTGCTTCATTTTTAAATTCATCGACTTCGTAAATTTCTCATAAACATGGATTTTCTGGCCAAATTAAGGGTACTACGAAAAATTGCAAGGGATGAATATTGTGGAGATTGAAATACTTTTTTTTCTAAGAGCTATCGGTTTTCCCCCAGAGGGCTTAGTTTTCGAGATGTTTGATGTCAAAGTTGTTTCATTTTTTTGAAATCGACTACGTAATAAATTTCTCATAAACATGGATTTTCTGGCCAAACTAAGGGTGCTACGAAAAATATGCAAGGGATGAAAATTGTACAGCTTGAAATTCTCTTTCTCCTGCGAGCTACTAGTTTTTCCCAGGGGGCTTAGTTTTAATGTATGCAAAAATTCGAATAAAGATTCGATAATTTTGCGTTTTTTCAATCAAATAAAATCGATTTTTTTTCAATCTTTTCGCCATAATTTGAAATTTTTTTCAAATTTATTAACCCAAGATACCCTTCAAAATTCAAATTCGGAACCCCCGTCAAAAACTACCCCATTCTATTTTCATATCAGCATAAAAATTTCCATCATCCAAATCAAATTCTTTCTCGAAACACGCGCATACATATTTACTTATTAACATACATATACGTATCGATATCTGCCTACTCGACCAAAGTCGCGTCGACCCCACATAAAAAAAGAAATAAAGATTTTTCAAATACACGACGATATAAAAAGAGGAAAAAAATTAAAATTTCCCAACTACTTGGAAATGGAAAACTTTTTCAATTTCAATTTCGCCATAGTCAGCGAGAACAAAGTCTTTCATATCGGCCAACTCGACTCGGTTCAATATCTTATTTCGTCTGCGTTTCGTTTTTACTCTTGGAAAAATGTAAAACTTGTTTTTCATTTCATTAAAACTACCCCCAAAAATCGAACAAACATGTCATCGTTATAAAATCTCCGAATTGTAATTCCATTTCCAAGTCCAACGTTTCGCAATGACATTTAATCTACGACCTCGACCTTCCAGAACATCTTACGTGTGTAATCATCGCAAAAGCCTAGGTCCTTAATCCGTTCGATTTTCATAAACAAGCTATATTCCCACACTCGCCAGAAAACTCTCGACGATTATCTATCTTACGATTTTTTCTATTCTCCACATACACACATCTGGTTGCACGGAAGCAGATCTTTTAAGAATTGGCAACGATGAAACAGTCATAGAGCTTCGTAATTCACATTTTGACAACTTGGAGTTCGCTCGTATCCATATTCTCAGACACGTCTCCATCCTTAGATTTTTTTTCCATCGAGTACGTGTACTCTCGTCGTATATCCGAATACCCTTATACTATTCAACGCGAGTACGTACATTTGCAATAATATTTTCATATTTCGCAACGGTACGTACACGATGCGGCTTAAAAACAGGGAAAAAATGACTGCATACTTCGCCACATGCTCGTAGACCATCTCTCCTAAAATAAATAATTCCGTACGTGCAAACATATGGCATTACAACAGCCACAAAAGACAACACAACAGCACCATTTAGTTTAGGTTAGACAAAAACGTCGAGTTTGTACAAACGGTTCGCTTCGGCTTCGGTTCAGCATTCAGCAGCAGAGAAGCTTGCTGCGGAGGCCATACGTACACAAGGTGAATTAAATACCGCTACGATAAATAAATGAAAGGCGTGTATTTTCATACACATCGATTTTTTTCTCAGTGTGCAGGTCGCCTTACACCGTCGTGCTTTTTCTTCTCGATTAAAAAAAAACGAGGAAATTCATCGTAACGTATTCTCGTATTTCGATCGAGTACACGCCGAAAAAATCATTTCCCAGTTTACACATGGCGATGGCGTGCGTACGCGAACATCGCTGGTCGTTTAAAATAACGCATCGTATAATAATATACCGAATAAAAACGGCTCGCGAGTCGATCGAATAGTCAATCTTGCCAAGTATATGACTTTATTTTTACACGTTGTGTTATGTGCATGGTTGTCGGTCGTTCGCTCTCTGTCTGGCCCGAGCATCTTTTTTTAAAAACATCTTTCTGTGGATAGCTTTCAAGACGTACGTACAAGTACTTTCTAACTCGTAGATCTCAAGTCAGCTGATGCGAAAACAAATCGAAACGATCGAGAGACCGAAACAGAACCCGAGCATGAGGTTTTTACCATGATGGCCGATTTTATCGGATTTTTCGCTTTGGTGGTGAACAAATCACCCAAGGAACACGCTGTTATATGGCAGTAGATGATTTTTTGGCAATTTTTTGTTACTAACTTTTTGTGAGAACGATTTAAGAAAATTTTTGTTGAATTACTTTTTCAAGAGAATGAATTAAATGGTAGTGATGGACGATCAATCGATTAATCGATCATTTTGAACTGATAAATTCATGCATTGAAACGAGATTTGAAAAAAAAGTAACTCAGTAATCTATGAAATAAAAAAAAGTAGCTAAAATTTTTGAATTAGGTCTTAAATGATGACTAACAATCCCTCCCAATTTTTTCCAACATTTTCTTTTTCTGTTTCAGTACTTTCTCACTAGTTGGCAAAAAAAAATTTGGTAGACGACTTCTCCAAAAATGACGAATTTAACCCTTACATGGCACATTGAAAAATCTTCTCATTTCGGCACACTGGGGTGAATTTCACCCCACTCTTTTTTTTAAGTTTCAATAAATATTTTTAAATGAAAATTATGGATATTAACTGGTTAAGCATTGATGAACTAAAAAATGTACCTAGTAAGTATTTGGATGATTGTGTTAGGTGCTAAGTTGGGTCGGGGTAAATAATTGAAAATTGAAAAAAAAAGGTAGACACAGCTATACATTTTTCGTAGCTGCTAAGCAATAGAAAATTGAAATGTCTACGACTACCGAGGTTATGAAACCCACGCATCATAAATGAATAACATTTGGTCAATATTGAAGTGTTCCGGAGTT
>FIZU01028549.1:0-13789 GCA_900064475.1 Pseudococcus longispinus
GGACGAAGTAGCAACTCGTTGTTGAACGCGGTGGGATGTTCAGCCAGAATTTAACAATGGCCCCATTCATCGCTAGCAGTCCATATCTATAAAGTCAATGGTGAAAATTAATATTTCACACAGAAAATAGGAACAAATCAAAATTATCTACTTTCATTTTCCTGTGTGAGATTTTATAAAAATTGAAAAATAATTGCACTTGACCATGACCATTCACCCCTGAAAAAAAAAGATGTACTGAGAAATTTCAATTTTTTCACCCTCAGATTTTTCTACATTTGCCCAATTTAAAAAAGAAAGAAGTTGAAATTTTGAATTCGTACCTAATTCAGTCTATTACAGGACCTTAAATTACCCAAAAGACCATAAGAGGATTTTTGATTGTGAGTTTGAAAATACCACTCGGAAGTCAGCTTTCAAAATTTTTCTGACTTTCATAAACAATTATTTTTGGAAAATGATGTACCTATAATTTTATTAAAAGGATCGAGTAAAATTTTCTTAAATTCTACTTCGTACATTATTTAGTGAATGTTTTCGAAGAAAAAGAGGAGGGTGGAAATTTTTCTTCTGTTGTTTGCAAGGAACTTTCAGGTGTCGTAGGACAAAAATTTTCACCCTTACTTTTTTTTGGGCACAGGAACAGTAATTTTTCTAAAAACATGGACGATCTTGATAGCTGATTTCTTGTGCGCATTTTCAGCTCAAATCAAAAATCCTTTTATAATCTCTTCATTTTGTTTTTTATTTTATAAAAGTATGAAAACTTTTAATTTTAAGTCATTTGAGACCCAGAAATAGGCTGAATTAGCCCACGACATAGGCGTATCCAGGGAGGGAGGAGTTCGAGGTGTAACCTCCCCCGTATTTTTCGAAATTTTTCGTAATCTAGAACTTCCAATGTTAAAAAAAGTGATAAAATTTCAGGGTTTGAATGTTTTTTCTGCAAAAATTTTTACCCTCGCTTCGCTCGGGCTGATTACAAGTCATATTTTAACAAAGTAGTGAATTTTTTCTTCCAGATAGATATACTGTATCAGATTTTTCTGGACCTGGAAAAATGTTCAGATTTTCTCTGACTTTTTGGACTTGAAAAATTTGAGATATAACGCCGACTTTCAAACATTTTGTCAGGCTATTTCACGTTTTCAGGACATGAAAAAATTTTCAGATTTCAAATGATTTTTTGGACTTGGAAAATTTCAGAAATTTGGAATTTTTCGATTTTGAAAAATCTTATGAAATTGTCAGTTGACTTTTCAACTTGGAAAAATTTGATTTTTAGACATTTCACGAGATATGATAACATCGTGTCCGATTCTTTGAACTTAAATGACAAGAGGGTCCAGGGGGAGGCTTTTTTAAAAATAGATTCATTTTAACGTGAACTTTTCTAAACTTACCTAATTGGAAATTTTCCTATTTTGTTCTCGATTTTCTCGAATGTGACTGATTTTTGCATCATCGCACTCTCCATTTATTCACACCATTAAAGATAAAATAAGTCAAGTCTGCGTCTTCTGAAACAAAAAATAAATACATAAAACAATTAATACCTACATAAATAACTTCAAATCATCGTACAAAAATTTTTAAATCCCGAAAAATCCTCATTTTAGCCTCAACGCTCTTGCACATTACACACAGTCAGCCAGTCGCATTCAAACAAACACTTTTTTTTAAAAAAACGTACACAACTAGGAAAAAACTTCACGTTTCCATTACTTCGACAAATATCACGCGATTTCCGCGCCTTCCATAATTTGTCCACCATTGTGGAAATCTCGTTTTACATTTCAAGTACCCGAGACGCAATAGGCACTTGATAAAAGTAGACAAGGGCGCGGTATAATAGCTCAGTGCGACAGCTCAGCCTATCAAATCGCAAACAATGCTCCAACGTGAAGACAAAATTTCGCATTAATTTATCCAAATAATCGTCAAGATTCTTATTCTATCAGCGTGATTCCAATAGTCCATTCCGTTTCATACACACGACGACCAAACGTCATGAAAAAAAAAATGGTACGGGTCATAAGTACACGAGTGTCTACGTTGGCAGAAAAACAAAACAAAACGCAGAACAACAAAAAAAAATGGCAAAATCATATAATACAAAATCGATTCCTGTAGTTCGCATATCGAGCTTTTTGCGCACACAACGAAAGCTCTACAGTATACACGTACAAACGTATACTACGTGAAATATAGTATACGCGTATAAGTATTAAACCATTTAAAGGCCGAATACACGCTGCAGGCTACGACAGCGACACGTATCGCCATTAACCCTTTTTGGCGTGTATGAAAAAGGGATAGGGATAGTGCAAAAACGTCATCCAGTGGTCAATTAAAACCTTACGTATAATTTACGATTGTTCGAGCCAACTTATACATGCCTCGCAGCTAAACAACGGTTCCATATTTGAATGTGAAAAGGAAGCCATTTCTAATGGCCCTATACCATACTTACTCTGCGATATGGCTGTGTGTGAGTATAGTCATGAATTCCAAATCAACGACGAGCGACGCGACAGTCCCTTTTAATAAGTCGTTAAATCAGGGGTAGAGCCTACGACTATGCTGAATTTACGCGTAGACCTACATAGATATCCAATATGTATACCTACCTACTTAATTCAATAAATTTAAATAAATTGCCTGTATAATGGGATTTCTATAAAGGTAGCCAAATCACAAGAGAGGGGGAAGAGAGCTTTTATAAATTTCCTAAAGGGTTGATACCAATTTCAAATGGGGTAATTTTTTTTACAGTAATTAGTCTCAATTATGCGAATTAAAAATATTTTTTAAATTGTTACATTAGTTCAATAAATTCCAAGGGTCTATAATTTTTTTATTTTTATTGGATTTTTAAAAAATCTAAATTCCATAATTTTAACCATTTTAAAACTTTTTTAAATGAATAGTTAATCCCTAAAAATATTACTTTTTCTGGCTTGAGGAAATTGGAAATTTTTTCTAAATATTTCAAATAATTTTTGTTGTGGTCAAGATTTGTTGATTCAAAAATACAGTGTTTTTTTTTCAACGCTATTTTTAGCAACCACGGCTGGAAACGTTTGGGAAGTAGGTTTTAAGGATCGTAAACCTAGATTTACCAAAATATTAGTTTGCAGTTTTGTTCTGTTTGTTTGTTTTTTACAGGGTAATAGGATCTGTATATAGGGATGACCACTAAAAATAACAGAATATTTGGACAGAATATTTGGAACAAAAATTTGGGCAGAATATTTGGACAAAAAAAATGGACAAAAAATGGACACTTTTTTAGGATTGATCCCAGCCATTGGACGTATCCATGTCAAAATAAAAATAAAAACAGGAGATTTCAACTCAAAAACGAACGAAAATCAGAACGAACGCAACCCTGGGTACAAAATAACAACGGTTCAAGAACAGAACGAAATACGAGTAAATAAACCAATCTGAAGAAGGAATCTAAACAAAAGCTTTAAAAAAATATATCTCAAAAATATTTTCGACAAATTTTGAAAAAATATTGTTTATTGGTTGAAAAACATCAAAATTTAGCTGAATTATTGAAAAAATTTCGAAAATGAACCCAATCGATCCAAAAGATTGAGTTGTATCTGTAGAGGAAGAAGAGGAAGAAAAAGAAAATTCACATTTTTAAAATTTGTTGAATTCTTAGGCAAAAATTTTTGAACTTAGAAAGAAGATAGATCCACTCTTCAAACGGACTTATTGGTACATGGATATGTCTTGTCTTTTATTAAGTCCAAAAAAACTTACAAAATGTTTGAAAGTCAAATTTTTAAATTAAAAAAATATCTTAGGCTAATATAAAAGTCAGCATTATCTCTGAATTTTTCCAAGTTTAGAAAGTCAGTGGAACTCTGACAATTTTTCCAAGTCCAAAAAGATCTGACAAAATTTCTAAAAGTCATCGTCAAAGAATTGGACAATTAAGATGGGTAATTAAGGTGAGCAATTAAGATGGACAATTTAAAAAAAAATTTAATTCGACAAAATGTCTAAAAGTCATCATCAAGGAATTTCGTGACTTTTTTTGCGGACACGAAAAATAGACAAAAAATTCGGACAAAATATTTGGACAAAAAAATGGGCAATTTCTTAGGATTGACCCCAGCCATTAGACATATCCATGTCAAAAATTGACCTAATATGCTTTTTGAAAAAAATGTTAGATAAGTATTTTAAAGGACTATTTACCCCCCCATGAAATTGAAAACCCAAAATTTAAAAAAAAGACTGTAAATTAAACGGTATTATCATCCTTGACATTTAAAAAAAAATTTTAGGTAACGATTTTTAGCCGAAAACGAAAACAGGAAACGAAAATAGAATCTTCAATTCAAAAACTGAGTTGGATCGCAGGATATTCGTCAGTTTTAGGACGAAGGGGAGGGGAGGGGAGGGGAGGGGGGAAAAGAGTAAAGAGCCAAAAAGTACTGTTTTGTAAAAATTGAAAAAATGAGAAGATTTACACTCCCATGTTAAATGAAAAATAACAAACAAAATTTTGAATTCTTAATTAATTTCAAAGAACTCTTGGGAAAGGGGCGAGGAGGGTTAAAATGAGAAATTTACTCATTCTTCAAATCACGTTTTTTCTCAGCAAAATTAGTTGATATGATTTTATAAAAACAAATGATCGATACATTTTTTTAATTCTGCAAATTAAAAAAAAAACACTTCAATAAATTTTCAAAATTTAGCCAATTTTTTAAATTTTTTGGCAACATTTACTCGATTTTTCTGCAAAGTCTCGCCGAAATCACAAAATTTACCAATTTTAGGCAAGTTACCGTCAATTTTTTTTTTAATTTGCAGATTTTTTGACAAATCTTCTCCCTCCAACTCCCATTTGTTTCGACATTGACTAATTTTGTGAGCATTCTAATTAAATATTTATAAAATCGTACCTCGGTATAGAGACACAGAAAAAGACAAATTTTGTTACCATAACTTTTTGCCAAACCTTTACGTTGAAGGAGCTAAATAACAATTAGCATAAATTAAAAAATTCTAATTTTTTCGACGTTTTTTTTGCCTAACCCTGCACCTATAATTGAGTAGAAATTGTAAAAATTTGTTCAGACTATAAAAATTCTTAGAGGTGAAGTCGTTTCAAAGGACAGGGTGAACCAAAAAGTGGCGGAATAAACGCTTCAAGACCAAATTGAAATTTTAGTCGAAAACTTTTGAAATGTAACAGTTTTTTTCTGAAAATTTTGTATTTTGAGTCGAAAAATTGGGAAATTTGTATTGATTGAAAGGAAATTGTTCTGAAAATATAATTTATTTCGGAATTTGGGTTTCAAGGTCATATTAGGTTCCGAAATAAATTATTAGTAATCTGAAAAAATTGTAATATTTGGGATATTTTTGCTTAAGTGGAAAGTTGGACTTTCAAATTAGAAGAAATCGCAAAAAAGTTGAAATTTTTTTCAAATTTATTTTAAGAAATGCTACAACAATGTCCATGCTACTTTATTTCGGCAAATCGAAATAGTTATTTCAAAAATTTGAAATTTTTATACTTTTTCCAAAAGTTGAGCTTTCAATTTGGATACCTACAGCCTCGAAAATTTTCCGATTTTTCAAATTTTTTATTTAGGAAACAGAGGTTGGGTCAGTCATGGAAACCTTGAAACTCAAAATCCGAAATTAATTATATTTATTTTCAGAACAATGTCCTCTGACGGATCGTCTTAGATTTCCTTGAATTTTTTCAATAGATGCGAAAATATTCATTCTAGGATGACTACCTATATTTCCTTAAATATAGGAAAAACTTGTTATTAATTTTCTTGAAAATTTTTTGAATTTTTTTTTTGAAAAAGTTGTTTAGGTAGGTACTTATTTTTGAGGCATATTTTCAGGTTTTACAGTTTGGCATCATGTTATCTGTAAGTTGGAATTTTTCCCCCTCACAGCAACATTTTCCACTTCGGAAAATTTAAATTTGTAAATTTTTTTGTACTTCCGAAATGAATTTTTCATCGAGGTCAATTTTTTTTCTAGAGATTCCTAAAAGAGACACCTAGTACATTTTTTCTGTATTAAATTTTTTTTGATAATTCGAACCCCTGAAAAATTCTTCTCCAACTTCGTTTCTCTTTCTCTGCGCACTCCAGAATCCAAATTCCAATTTATCCACAATCTCGCCTCCCCAAACCATCACCTTAGAGGGGGAAAACCTGCATAACACTCAATTCCGTCTCCGAGCATCCACGATACAGCGAATTTATTCGAAAAAGATGGATATTACAATAAAATAAGAAAACAGTAGCAGGTGTAACGGGCAACAAACGCTACAACGGATATTAATGAAATTTCGCAGACAGAGAAAGCAGCAAATAGAGCGAGAGCGAGTATTCGAATACGTCCCTTCTTTTTCATGCGCCACTTATAGCTCGCGACTCGCGTGTGTCGTATATGATTCAAAAGTTATCTACAAACAGCCAATTATTTCGCATCGACAGACTTTTATTTGAAAAACGGGCGTCGATGTTGCAAGCGAAAGCAAAACAGAAAGAAAAAAAAAAAACATTCATCGCAATTTATCTCGCGAATTCTCCAAGAGTCGAAACCTACATCGTATCAAATATTGCAATTAAACTGCTCGTCGAAGAAAAAACCCCAGCAGCCGATACGATGACGGGGTAAAATTTCAAAAATCCCAATAGCTACCTCGAAAACATCTTTATCGACTTTATACCTTGTAAAACGTAGGTAGGTATAACATAACGACGACGAATCACAGTATGGAATTTTTCATTTCCTTTTTTTTTTCTCTTCCTTCTTTTTCTTCTTCACTCAGGTAGCTTCGACGTGAAAAATCCTCGCCGTCGTTGCAAAATTGTACACAGCTTACAAAAATTGTATGGACCGAATAAAAATTGTTTCACGAAAAATATTTTTAATAACGTTCGTTTTTTTTATATTTGTAAAAATGACGACAACGTTGCAGACAACGATCTCTTTATTGAAAAATTCCACCTTTGTGACAAATATTTTACGCTTTATTTATACAAAAGAATTCCCCCGAAAAAAATATATAGAGAGAGATACGACGTAGGTATTTCTCTTCACCCTATTCTCTTTCACTTTACCTACAACTCGAGTACCCCCAAAAAAATATAACTTGGGAGAAATTTGCAAATATTAGCGAGAGTTTCTTGTACAATATACGTACAGGTAAGTATAAACGAATAGGTTGCGAAATTGGCAAAAAATTCATGTATTTGTGTCATACCTAACATACATCGAAAATACGTGATATGTCGAGCTTTTGTATATCTAGGTATTCTGGTAATCGTTTGAGTATGATGAACCAAGTGTGCTGTGCAACATATATGAGCAATTTAGCAATAATCATCGAAGATGGTTTTAATTTTCAAAGACCTTGGCAAAAAAAAATGTGACCTACTGATGGATATGAAATGGAAAATTCCAATACCAATGAAAGGTATTGGTAATGTTTGTTTTTTTTATAAGCACGTTGGAAATTTCCATTCGACCGTTAAATGGTTGAATAAGCTATATCCAACGACCTACCAAATGTTTTTACTTTGGTGGACTTACCACTTGAATGAGTACAAGTATTAAGAAGCTCGGAAATTTCCATTCGACCGTCAAAATGGTTGAATGAGCTATATCCAACTATCTGTCAAATGTTTTTACTTTGGTGGACTTAACACTTGAATAAGTACAAGTATTAAAAGGTTCGGAAATTTCCATCCGAACCAAATTAGGTGAAAAGGGCTAATTTTCGAAATCATTGACGAAGTCGTTCTTTCGAGAAAATCTTTTTTGGGTAGATAAATCGTTCATACATAATGATATTCAAAGCAGTTCCAAAATTAGGAACAAATAGATACGATTTCATATTCTGTGTAAATTGATGCAGAAATTGAAATGTGAATGTCTTTGATAAGCTGATGATTATTTGTGGTGAGATTCCAGATTGGTTCAACTAATTATCACTTACCAGAAACGAATGAAATTTGGAATTATCGATGGAGGAATAAAAATCGAAAATTTTCATCATATTAAATTTTTTCACTCAATGTGTAAATTTTTCAAAATTTTATTTAAAAAAAACTCTCCATTTTTACGAATTTTCTTGTTATTTTAAAGGGACAAATTTTTAGCAATTCTCCAAGTCCATTAAGTCGTTATATTTGAAATTTTCTTGAAATTTCCCAAGTACAAAAAGTCACACAAAATATCTAAAAGTCAATGTAACAGATTTTCGTAATCAAATTTTGTAATGGAATTCTTTTGAGAAATTTTTGAAATCCAATTCCAAGTAGATAAAAAACGTCAGTAGAAATCCGAAAAATTTTTCTAGTCCAAAAAAGCCTGATAAAATATCTAAAAGTCACCAAGTTCAAAAAAGTCTCACAAAAAGTTTAAAAGTCAGCCTTTGGTAAAAAGCTGTCTAGCAAAATGTTTGATTTGAACTTTCTTGAAATTTTTAAAGTCAAAAAATTAATTCATGTTCTTAAAAATTTTTCAAGACCAAAAAAGTCTGACAAAATGTCTAAAAGTCAACGTAATATCTGAAATTTTCCAAATCGAAGAAGTCTGCCTGACAAAATAATGGAAAATTGCCCTGATTTCTAAAATTTTCTTAATTCAAAAAGTCTAAATTATTTGTCTGACAAAATGTCTGAAAGTCAGCATTATCTCTGAAAATTGTCCAAGTCCAAAAAGTCAATGAAAATCTGAAAATTTTCAATTTCCAAAAAAGTCTGACAAGTCATTGTCAAGGAATTAAAAATGGTCAAAAAAATGGGAACAAAAAAATGGACAAAATTTTCAGATTGAACTCCAGCTATAAGACATATCTATGTCAAATATCTAAAAGTTACAGTAAATTTTTAAATTTTTTAAATACAAGAAGTCTCAAGTGTTTGTCTGACAATTCTGAAATTTTCCAATGCCAAAAAACCAAGTAAAAATCTTAAAATTTTTCCAAGTCAAAAAAAGTCTCACAACAAGATAGATTCATTTTTCAAGCGGACATATTGGTACATGGATATGTCTTTTTAAAATTCATAAGTTTTCAAAAGTCAAACGAAAAATCTCCTGCTCATTGAATTTTTCAAGTCCATAAAGTCGTGATATTTGAAATTTTCTTGAACTTGTTCAAGTCCAAAAATTCATTCAAATTTTGAACAATTTTTTATGTTCAAAAAAGTCAGACAAAATTTCGAAAAGTCATTGTAATAGATTTTCGTAAATTAATTTTATAAAGGAATTTTTCTGAAAAATTTTCGAAATCCAATTCCAAGTACAAAAGGTTAGTTGAAATTTGAAAATTTTTTCAAATTCAAAAAAGTCCGACAATATGTCTAAAAGTCAACCTTAGCTAAAAAGAGCTGTCTCATTTGAATTTTCTTGAAATTTTTCAAATCCACAAAGTTGAAATTTTTCAAGTAAAAAAATTAATTTGAGATCTTAAAAATTTTCTAAATGCAAAAAAGTCTGACATAATGTCTGAAAGTGAATTTTTAGTTTGAAAAAAAATGTAAATTGATTGTCTGACAGAATGTCTAAAAGTCAGCATTACCTCTGAAATTTTTCAAGTTCAAAAAGTCAATGGAAATCTGAACATTTTTCAAAATCCAAAAAAGTCTGACAAAATGTCTAAAAGTCATCGTCAAGGAATCAAAATTTTAGGATTGACCCCCAGCTGTAAGACATCCACGTCAAAAGTTGGTTTTAAGTAAAATTTTGAAAAATAGTTATTTTCTTCAAGCAAATAAATTCAATCAGCCCGAGCGAAGTAAGAAAAAAAGACATTCAAAAAATGAAATTTCCTTATTTTTTCCAATTTGAAACGTCAAGAGGGGTCCAGACTCCTTGAAACCTCCTTAATACGCCCCAGATTCAACTGGTTCAACCTTGGTTAGAAAAAATATGCAATTTTGCGTGCAAAAATAACTAGAATTTTGTCACAAGTAGGTTTATTAAGCCCAAGTCAGAAAAAAGCATTCAAGGCTGAAATTTTAACGTTTTTCAATTTTAATTTTAAAGCAATTTTTAGACAGTTTTTTTTTACCAAAAAATTACCAAATTAGGTGAAAAGTAAGTTAAGTAACTTTTGCATGTGTATAGTAACAAATAGTAGGTAACTTCACATGAAAAAAGTAACTACGCTCCAATGCCTGCGATGGGGCCATCCTCTTTCCAAAAAATTTCTCTGTCTCTGTATAATTGAGCTTCAATCGAAAAAATTTTCAAACAAAAGTTGTATATTGAGATCTTTGAAATAATTTTAGTTATTACAAAAATTTCGATAGGACCCCTCTCTCCCCTCCAATTTCGCATAATGCGTTTGAAAATTATCTGGTGATTTGCATACGTCCTCGTATTATGCAAAATTGGAGGGGAGGGAGGGGTTCAATCGAAATTTTTGTCATGACCAAAATTATTCTTAGTATCTCAATCCACAACTTTTGTTTGAAAATTTTTTTGAAAGCAGTGTTAGGAAAGGAGATAGAGCACTTTCAAGCAAAGGGGTTGGATTCTCGTTAAAGGGATTCTTGAAAAAATGGCACACAAGCTCATTTTTCCCTTATAGACTCTAGATTAAGATTCAGTCATAAAATTCTTGTATAATCCAATTCCGGTTTCATTTTTCTCAATATGATCAATTTGCTTCGACAGATATTCGGTAAGAAAACAAAAATTTCCACCATGACCTTTCGAGTGTAGCTCTAGAATATTGAAATCTGGCCAATTCCCTTTGAAATGTATTTCACAGCTTATTTTTTTTTTCAAGTGTACAAACAATTATCAAAGCTATCGAAAATCAAGTTAAGATGTAGGTATGAGTAGGTATTATAAAAATCCCTTTTCATTTGAATAATTTATCTATAGAAAAGTTTTTTTTTTTTAAATAACCACTCAAAGAGAATTTATTGGGAAAATTGTGGGTCAGGAATTGAAATTACCTACTGACACTTATTCTAATATACTTCAAAAGAGTAGGTATCTAAGTATAAGCTGAAAATATATGATATTACGAGTATATCAAAGACGTTCAATAAATTTTTAAATTATTTATAAATAAAGATTTGAAATATTTAATGCTTTAAATCAAAATTTTCAGGAACAGGAATTTTTTGACAATGATAGCGAGAGTCTTGACTTCAATAACAAATCCACACAAATATGTCCATTATTTTATAAGTATAGCTTTTCCTTCGATAAAAAAAAACTTGTTTTTTCTTCTGGAATAAGATTTAAAAAGTAATCTTAATTCAAATATGAAATTTTGCTAAAAAACAAAATTTTCGTCAAGATGGAAAAATTCTTTACATTTATATCTACCTACTCATCTGATTTTTTCCCTCTTACTTATAATCTGGAAAAATCGGAGTTCAAATCATCAAATAAATATCGGTATAATCTTTTTTAAACATCATTCCGTCTCTTCATACACTCGAACACAGAATCTCTCAATATATGTATTAAAAATTTGATGACTAAGTATTCCGCGAGACTTTATACTCAAAGCAATGAAATTTCGCAACCAGCCTTGAAATAAAATTGTGAGAAAAAATTTCCATTTGTAGACACGCTTTTTTTCGTGTATCTGCGAAGCGAATAACTCGTACATTTTTTAAAGTCTACAGATGGAAATTTTTTAGCCTTTGGTAGCCTAAAATCATTCAATTTTTTATCCACTGATCTCGCATTTAAACTGCGAAACCGAAAGAAAAAATTGCGAAAAAATAATCCAGAGGTAGAAAGCTACCTAATCGAAATAATTTTTTCAACAATTTTCTTTCTTTTTCTTAAATCAATTTTTCTTTCCATTCGATCAATATTTCCAAAGTTCAAAACCGCACGATACTCAAATTCGTATCAGACGAAAAAAAAACCAGCAAGTTATTTTCGATATTTCCGACTAGACATCAATTTAAATAAAATGGCAGGTTGTTACAAACCCTCCGACAACATCGAGGAGGAACGATGCCAATATAAAAGAGTCGCTAGACATGTGTACAATTAAAATATGACTCGCTCGGTCGTTAATTATTCAGTAATTGTAATGAAGAATGGAATGGGTTGAAATGATATATTAGGTGTTTGCTCCCCACGTTAAAAACATAGTACAGCAGACATCAGACAGAGGGTGACACTGGTTAGCATCATATCGCAGAACGAATACGAAACCCGAAACTATTTGAAATTTCAAATTGAAAATAAATTACGTCTTCTTGACGAAAAACCCCTTATAAGCGAAAATAGGCCACCCAATTTTTTTTTACCAACAATGCCATCGTTTTCAAGTGAAAAAACGTTTCATTTCCAAAAACAAATCTAAATCGTTGCAATCGAACCCGAACAAAACAACCTCGTCGTTTTTCTCATCGCGAAAAAACCTCGCAACATCAACTTCGACTTCATTAATCACTTGGTAAAAAAAAGTGGAAAAAATCCCAAACACATTAATAAATACCTTAAAAGGCTAGAAAAAAACCTACTCTTTCAAATCCGGCTCCGGCAATAAAATTAACTAGATGTTGAAATCGAACCCAATCGACATTTTTCAAAATAATTCATACGACGACGTCGTGAAAAAGTAAAAAGAAGACGGTGTCTGGTGAATCGACTCGAAGGCCGGAGATACAGAGGGGGAGACACTGGTACAGCGTTCATTAGTAAAAAAAAAGATTTTCACGAATTCTCAAACACGGTTATGTACTTTGAAAAGTGTACGACGACGAGGAAGAAGAAGAAAAAAAAAAGGTGCTCAGCCGATGGCTTAGACATTTTAAATAATAGATTATGGCGAAGCTTGTCGTGGTTTGGAAATTTCGCCTTTAGGCGATGCCATTTCTTATGCATGCATCTGACAGTTTGCAAATGTTTCTTTTTATCGGCATTACTTAGAAAAGACGCCTTTAATTTTGCCCTTTGTGTACCCTCTCTCTTTCGTAGCGTGCGATTTTCTCTCACTCTATCTCGTGGTACGTCGCATGGGCCCGTTTATCGAAAATGTGCATGTACTACAGGATGACATACGTGAGAGTTATTCGCAGTCGATTTCAGACAAAAAATTCTGCCGACAGAAAAAAATCAACTTTGGTGGATATACTTACTGCATACGTACACATACTTTTATAATACAAATGCCGAAAACAGCTATCATTAATTTTATCAAATTTTTTCCCTTCTTTTTTGCTTTCGCATCATCTTACGATTCGCCGATCGTCGTTTGTGCCTTGTCAACAGAACCGGGTAAGGCAATTTCAAAGATTTATGGAATCGTATTTGAAAAAAATTCGAATATTCGCTTGAAAAAATTATTAAATTGATTTTACGCATGATACGTGTGCATTCAATTTGGCAACATTTTTGAAACTTTGAAAAAAAATATCGCTATTTTTATACGTAGGTAATTATTTATGAACGAAAGAGACCTCCTCTCCGATTCCACTCCTTCAATAAAAAATTATAGGGTATTTACTGTCATAATGGTCACATACTCTGTTCCAGGGTGTTCTGGTTGCAGTGTACCGCCTTCAAAACAGAGATTCAGCTACTCAAACTACATACGTGTATGCATGTTTGCCAACACCAGGATTTGAAGGGGCAAAAGTATGCACTAATCCTGGCGGATGTTTCAAAACGTCATAACTCCGTTCATATTATAGATAGGCAAATTTTTTTAAAAACTTTTTTGTAGAACTTTTCAAACTCTACGAAATGAGTTATATTCATGTTTTGTCTAACTCTAAAATTGAAGGAGCTACAA